>JARYGA010011316.1:0-32265 GCA_030545235.1 Helianthus tuberosus | reverse complement strand
TGGTTTTAAACGGTATATTGAAAGTTGAAAAATCAAATTCTTGACAATTGCATAGAAGAAGTTTAAACTGAAATCCATACTGAAATGAAAAAAATAACAAATCCAAATATCATGATTTCCAAAGACACACGACTAACTGCTCTTCTGGGAATCAGCAACAGTAGTCTTCATCTTACAAGTCCGACTATTATGTCCATGACCTCCACATATCAAACAACCTCTAGTTTTAGGTTTCTTTGATATTCTTGAAGATGATACCTCACGAAAAGACTTTAAGCGTTTGTTTGAACCACACCCCTTGTTTCTAATACCACTAGGTGGAAGAATGGTAGCAGAAGACGATGAACATGGCTGATCAGTACGAAGAATATTAGCTAATCTTGCATTCTTGTCAAGTGATTCTGCAGGAAGGTCAGCAGAATCAACCTTCAACTTCGACTCGATCACTTGGTCTCTATACATCGATAACAGGTCAATATTTGTAACAAGACGGTTAACAATATGTTCAGTTGCAGTCATTATCTCACGCACAATGCTGGAAGCACGTTCAACTTGATTACCAGCAGCATTTTGATCAAAACTCGAAACTTTTGTCTTTTTTGGAACAACATCTCTTGTCCAACGCCGCATAACATATTTTTTAGGGAACTCCTTTATACCACAAAGACGAAGAACACAAAAGGCATGCCTACATAGCAAACCATACTGCTCATATCGGTTGCAGCTGCATTTAATTACCATATCCTTAGGAGTAAAAAGAACCTACACAAATAACAAATGCTTTATATTGTGCTAGTTTATAACAAAGTGTGCTGGTTTATATATGTAAAATTCTAATTGTAAATATAAATCACTGTGCTACTTAAAATGTATTGTAAAAAGCAGAAAATGTTGTGCTACTAAAAAGGTATAAATAAATACCTCATGAAGGCCGGGAAGATTGACCTGTAGAATATAAAACTTAATTGAATCACCAACTTCTTCTTCACGCCTGCACATACAATTCTTGCAAGCAAGTCGAATTTCTTCTTGAACATCAAAAAATATCCCCCGAGTATAAATCTTTACAGCTTCCCGTTCCAATTCATAATTGGTTTTCATTTTAGGTTCTGTGTATCTGGTATCATGATCACGTTTGCTGCGCTTAAACCTCTGAGATTCCATTGCAGTATCAAAATGGCTCAAAAACTCAACTAATGACAATTTTGTGTTGGTTAATTGACCAAAAAAATGATTTTCACTCTCAGACCTAGATGTTGTACGCATAAGACCGGACATATGTTCATGACGATAGTATGCAGGAATCCAATCTGATCTGAGGTTGTACATATCAGAAAGCCAGCTGTTACTAGTAAGGTTGTACTTAATCATTAAATCACACCATTGTGTCTCAAACTGTGCTGGTTCAAGAGCATCAGTCCATACAACAGCACATATATCATCTTTAAAAACCTCATCTTGTGATAGCTCAGTACCAACCTATAACAAAAAAAATAATTAGTATATTAAAACAGCAAAAAAATCCTAAAATGTGCTGGTTTATATGTTAAAGTGTGCTAGTTGATGTATAAACTTAAACTATGATGCTTAAACTGTAATGGTTTAAAGAAAGTGTGCTGGTTTAAAAGTGTGCTGAGTTATATGCCAAAGTGTGCTGGTTTAAAAGTGTGCTGATTTATATGCTAAAGTGTGTTGGTTTAAATGGATTGTTTAAAGTGTGCTGGTTTATATGCTAAAAGTGTGCTGGTTTAATTTATGATGGTTTAAAAAATTATAACATTGTAAAACTGTGCTGGTTTAAGAAAGTTACCTTTTCAGAAACTTTGATCATTATATGCCACATACACAAACGATGTCTGGTATCTGGGAAAACATCTCGGATGGCAATTTTCATTGCAGCGTCCTGATCAGTCACAACCACCTTAGGTGCAACACCAAAAGCCTTCAAAAAACTTTGAAGAAGCCATTTATATGATTCAGCAGTTTCAGATGCTAACAAAGAACCAGCAAACGTGACATTGTGATGATGATTATCGATTCCAGTGAACGGAACAAATACCAAGTCATACCTAAAAATTGAATTGATTATATTACAACTGCTTGCTGAATTGTGCTAGTTTAATAAAAATATGAACAAATGATCTACAAAAAATGAATAAAATACCTGTTCGTACGGAACGTAGCATCAAAAGACATAACATCCCCAAAGACCTCATAATTCAGTTTCATTTCTTCATCAGCCCAAAATAATCCAGCAAGAGAACCTTTTTCATCACAATAAAATTCACAAGAAAAATTCGGCAAATACTGCTTCTTCTTCATAAGACGTTGGACAGCCATGTCCACATCAAACTCTCCAATGAACAAATTAATATCTCTTTTAAAATTTTTACAATCAGTAGACGTCACTCCAACCTTATCAAATCCACCACGAATCTTTCTCATAAGGTTGAATGCCCTAACTGGACCAATATTCATCTCAGAAAAATCAGAAAGCAGTTGCTCTTCAGTGAATGTCAACTTTCTAGACGAAGCTAAAAGATGATAATCCTCTTCATCAACAAAAGAATGATTATGCTCCTCAAATACATGAGAAATTCTATAAGTATTTTTTGGAGTTAAAGACAAACGGATGTGTGCCTTACATCCGGTACGTTTAGAAGGTCTCCTCCTTCGGTCATTTAACTTTTTATCAGCACCAACACTATCATTTACCGTGTCAACAGCACAGGATGTCGCTGAACCCTCTTTCGCACAAACAAAGTACTTTCTAATCACAACACCATTTTTTGAAGATTGAGTATGCTTTCGACCCTCAAACCCAGATAACTTAGCATACTTCTTATAGAAATTAAAGGCAGAATCAATTGACTGGAAATGCATACCAACTACAGGTTTGGAAGAATCTGGAACAATAGGAGTATAATACTGATTACCAGTAGTTGGACAGATACGAACTCCTGAACAAATCAAAAAACCAGAACAAATAAAAGATATCAGCACAAACTTAACAATAACCAGCACAAAAAACAAGCTCAACTTTACCAGGCAAACTAGCACAAAAATAAAGATATCAGCACAACTTTACAAAACTACACTTTAAAAATATGATGTAATATAAAAAAACCAGCACAACTTCAAAAAACCAGCACAACTTCAGAACTACACTTTTAAATAAAAACCAGCACAACTTTACCAGGCAAACTAGCACAAAATAAAGATATCAGCACAACTTCAAAAAACCAGCACAACTTCAGAACTACACTTTTAAATAAAAACCAGCACAACTTAGATCAAAACTAAAAACCTAAAAAGTAGATGAAATTAAAACTAGAAGGTATTTTACCATCGACAGTAGTAGACATCACTAAAATAGAGGAGGATAAATCAGCAAATCAATGAATGAACAGAGGAGCTAGGGTTCCAGCAAATCGATGAAAACGATGAACGATTCAGCAGGATTGATCTCAATCTCGCAGGTACCGGCAAATCGATGAAACGATGAACGATTCAGCAGGATTGAGATTGAGATTTGCGATTGAATTAGATGTGGTCAGATGATGAAGCTCAATGAATGAATGAATGAAAAATATGAAAGAAGGAATGAAAATCGTGTGATTAAAACTAAGTACAGATCTGTTTGAAATTTGCATTTTCCAATATTACCCTTTCACCTAAATTAATGAGATTGCCACATGTAAGCTCAAGATTGCTTCTTAGGAAACTTAGGGAAGATTAAATTCTTAGTTGAACCTCTACCTATATATATATATATATTAATAAGACAAGGCAATGAATAGTATTTTTATTATATTATATTATAATATAATAAAATATTATATATAGTTTTTTTATAGTTTTATTTTATTTTAATATTATAATAATTGTTATTATCTATATATTAATAAGTTATCTATATATTAATAAGACAAGGCAATGAATAGTATTTTTATTATATTATATATAGTTTTTTTATAGTTTTATTTTATTTTAGTATTATAATAATTGTTATTATCTATATATTAATAAGACAAGGCAATGAATAGTATTTTTATTATATTATATTATAATATAATATAACAAAATATTATATATAGTTTTTTATAGTTTTATTTTATTTTAATATTATAATAATTGTTATTTTCTTTACTTTTTAAGTTTGATAAGTTTGGTGTCAACCGGTACTTGTATCGAAAATACCGGTTCGTTATCGGTACATGAAGGTAAAAAGTAGCACCAGCCTGGAACATAAAACGCCAAAAGTCGGTATCGGATTGAGTTTGATAGTCTTTTAGTTCGGGAAATTTGGTACTGCTACCCAGTACCATTTGCTCATCCCTGATCACGGGTACCGAACGGACAACAACGGTATCGTACAACTTTTTTTTAGTTTCAGGGGTAAGGATGAGCTCGGTGCCAACTGGTACCCCGGTTACGGTATCGGTATATGAAGGTAAAAACCGGTAGCGAACCGGTACCAGGAACGCCAAACGTCAGTACCGAACTGGTACTTAGGATCTTTCGGTTCAGGAAATTCGGTACCGGTACCCATTACTATTTGGTCATCTCTGACTACGGCTTTCTACCGAACAACATCATTACCATACAACTTTTTTAGTTGATTTTATTTCGGTTATTTTTTAGTGTTTTTTTCTACATTTTCTTTTTATTCTTGTCAGCGGTTCCGTGTGCAACACGCTCGTAGTGATTTCAAACACATATAAACATAAACTAAATAACAAAATAAGTTCGTCGCAACGCGGCGACAGTTTTTATAACTAGTTATAATTTGAAATCATTATTGTTTTGGCAATTTAATTTAATAATAATTTAAGTCATAGTTAAGTATGTCTAGGACGTTTCTTGGTCTTCTAAAAGTTTTAATATATTAAAAAGGTACCTAACTAAATTCAGATCTCCAAAACAATTTAAAATTAACTCTATATTTCATACGTTTGAATTAACAAAAATAACAATTCATGGTGGGCCCAACAGCCCATGTTCCAGCTCTAAGACACATGTTACACTGTTACAGTAACAGAGAGCACCAGCCATCAGCCCATCAGTCAAGCTCTGGCAGATTTGGCCCAACTACAGTCAAGCCCAGTGCCCACATCACTTTTAACAGAGTTTTATTTTCTTTTAGTTTTGGACCTTTAGGTAAGCAATGCTCTCCCGTTAATTCCCAACCCTAAACCAGTTGGTTTAGAGGGTTGGACCGATAAACACATCCACAAGCAGAGGTGGCCCAAACCGGTTCGGGTCGTAAACGGTAAACCAGTCCGGTTTTCTTACCTTGGGCTCAAACTGGTTTGGCCCAAACTGGTTCAGGTTGAGAACGACTTTAGGGCTTTAGGCTGAAAACCCCAACCCACTCAAACCAATTTGGATAGCTTTAAAACCGGTCTGGCAGTTAAAGTTGAATTATTTTCTGATTCGAGGTGAAACCGATTCATCTCCAAAAAAACAAACATGTACCAAACCGCCGGGTTGGGGTCGAGCCCAAATCGGGCTCTTAACCGGTTCATCGGGCCCAAACCGGTTTTTCCACCTTTATCGACTAGTAGGTGGAGTGTTAGAAATTAGAAATATACTCAAACAAGTTGGTTTGAGATAATTATCAAGTTAGATAGTTATATGTAATTCGAATTCTTAGGAATTCGTATCATAGTCTAACGAGTCTAGTTTAGCTATCTAAACGAGTTATGGTTTATCATTGTAACTAAGTTTTTAAGTAATTTTCCTGGTTAATAAATTTGGGACTTATCCAATTTTGCTCGGAATTTATCAATTCTGAATTTGAAGCAAATCTTTTTGCCATTCATGTAGTTGTAACACATAATTTCTTATTTATGGACAAAAGTAAACGGCATAACCAATACCATTTCACAAAGTCCTAGTGTGGCCCAAGCGGGTTATTTGCTATACAAAATTATTATAACTTTTGCATAAGCGTATATCTCTCCTCTCCACAACTGATGTGGAGTTTGCCTAGGTGCTACACTTATCGCCGTCAAATCATGCAAAATATAATATAATTACCTTATATAGGGTAGGCGGGGAATGTCTCTACGAGAAACACTTGCTTAGTGTAATATTTCTTGTCTTGTTACAAAGTCGAATCCAAGTAACTATGAATTTTGACTTCTGATTTGAAAGCAGTGCTAAAGTAACCGCAATTCAAATCGCAAGACAAGAAACAAAAGATAATATTTGAATATTTGTAACGATGAGTCACTGTGGCCCATGAGTCGGGTAAATCGTTGCATGTCTTTAAACACCTGGGGTTACGGGAGGGAAGTCTTGGGTTCAAGTCCCATAGACAACATGTATTAAAAGAAATTTGCCGTTCAAAACCTTGGGTTGGTATTAAAAGAAATTTGTCGTTCAAAAAAAGGAAAAAAAGAAAAGGCATAGATTTAGACATATCAAATTATCCAAAGTATATGCACCCACAACTTTTTGACGTATTACATCGACAAATGTTTTATACCATCATCATTTTCTAAAGTACAAAACACTACGAAAAAGGTTCATGATGTTCTTATCTATACTCAACATATATGAACATACCACATAAGTTTGCCCTCCTTATGCCTAATAAGAAGGCCTTAACTAAAATATATCTTTCCGAACTTGGTTTACTTGTACTAGAAGTTATAAACCGAACTTGATGGTGCATCTCTTGCTTGTCCATTTAATCTAGGGCACACAATATTAAAGGGTCTACATATTTACACACCTTCATGCCTATTTTGACACCCTTCAGGACGCCTCGTATAGACCTATACGAGGCGTATAGGGTTACTTTTCCGACCATCTCTGCACCAAAGCACAATGTCAAATCAGTCACATCAGACGGGGAGTCTAGGTCTGTACGAGGGATGGATACGAGGCACGAAGACGCCTCGTATAGACCTATACGAGGCGTCTTCTACAGCTGACAAAAATGTATACGAGGGGTCTAGAGCTATACGAGGCGTCTAAGGCTTATGAAAAAGTGCAACATACAGTGTATGGTTTGTCCCGAGCATCCAACATTTAAGACATGTATTATGTCTCTACGCTTGTTCTTGTTCTTCTTCTTCTTTCATTCTGCTACATCTTCTTCTTCTTTCATTCTGGGACGGCATTTAATTTGTGTTCTTATCATCCCGAAGTGTTGAAATGTCATCATACTGGGACGGCAACTATGTCTTCGGGCAGTATTATAGCGAGAACTGGGTGCCCGAAAGCGATCCGGTAACAGTACAGGTACTTAAATGTTTTAATTAGTTTTTGTTTTAGTTTATTATTTACTAATGATGATACGGTTCTTTATTTTGGAGGAGTCTTGCGTTCCCGATTCTAATGAGCAAGAGGAGGTTGTGTCTAGTATACAAGGAGAACAAAACAAACCGTTTCTAGATTTGAACAATCATCCCCCTGTTGATGAAACAGCCCTTGTAGATGACTCATACCATGCTTGTCAACCAAGTTATCCGACGCAACAAGGGTATCCGGATTATAGATACGGGTGTGAATACGGAGGAGACGGTGGATACGGAGGAGACGGTGGATACGGAGGAGACGGTGGTTACAGAGGAGATGGTGGATACAGAGGAGACAGTGGATACGGAGGAGACGGTGGTTACAGAGGAGACAGTGGATACGGAGGAGACAGTGGATACGGAGGAGACGGTGGTTACAGAGGAGATGGTGGATACAGAGGAGATGGTGGATACAGTGGATACGGAGGAGACGGTGGTTATGGTGGATATGGTAGATATGGTGGTGAGACACCTCCCATCCAGGACAGTCCGTACTAAAAAAAACAGCTATTAATTACTATTTTTGTATTAATTAATTATTTAATTATTATTATTAGTATTATTATTAGTATTATTATTAATATTTTATTATTATTATTATTATTATTATTATTTATTTATTAAAATTATTTATTATTATTGTCGATGTTACAGGTTTTCAACTCTTTAGATGAACTAAAGAATCGGATACAAGAAATAGCAAACGCGGATGGTTTCGTTATTGTCACCCGTCGATCAAAGAAAACCGGTGGAAGAATCCGGAGGGTATGGCTTGAATGTGATCGTGGTGGTGAGCACCAGACTACAGCAACACTTAGAAAAGCCGGAAGCAAAAAAACCGGTTGCCCGTTTTACCTGCTGGCTGTGCGAAACCACCCGTATGAAACCTGGGAGATTAAAGACGGAAAAATTGAACATAACCACAAACTTTGTGTGGACCTGTCGGCCCACGCGTTTATGCGAAGGTTTACTCCAAGCGAAATGAAACTGATCGAGCAGCTGACAGCTCAAAACATGGAGTCGCGCAAAATATTTCAAACGATAAGGAAGCAGGACCCCGACAGGTTTCATGTTCTGAAAGACGTTCAAAACGTTGTGGCGAAGATTAGAGCCGAACAAAGACAAGGATTGACTCCCATGCAGTCACTAGAAAACAAGCTGATAAACCACGACTTTATTTACGAGACACGGGAGGAACCCGGAACAGAGATCGTAACAGAGATCTTCTTTCTTCACCGGTACTCGAGAGACATGTGGCGTGCATTCCCCCACGTCATGCTGATCGATGCAACGTACAAGACAAACATATACAATATGCCCTTTATCCAGATTGTTGGTATGACGCCTACCAACAAATCGTTTATTATCGCGCATGCCGTTGTTAGTAAAGAACGGGGTGATAACTTTGTGTGGGTGCTTGAGAGGGTCAAGTCAATGTTGGATGAATGTATGGAGCCACGTGTGATTTTAACGGATAGAGACCTAGCCCTTATGGGCGCGTGTGCTAAAGTATTTCCAGACGCCTCCAGGCTTCTTTGCAGGTGGCACATACAACAGAATGTTATGAAGCACTGCAAGGGTGCCTTCACAGACGAAGACTGGAAGAAATTTTTGTCATTCTGGGGGACATTGATTGAGTCTCCATCCATACTTATCTACGAGTACCACTTCCGCAACATGCAAAAACGACTTGTGGAGTGCAAACGTTCTAGTAAGTTTTTATAATAACATACGACTCACCTATGCAAATTTTATTAAATTATTTTTACTTTTAGGAGTATTCAAATACGTGTACGATAATTGGCTAAAAGACTATAAGGAGATGTTCGTCTTTGCGTGGACTGATAAGAGGCGCAACTTTGGTAATCGTACCACAAACAGAGTTGAGAGCCAACACGCCAACTTAAAGAGAAACGTTGAAGATAGGAGCTCGCTGGACCGTATAGTTGGTTGTGTCCATGATATAGTTGAGACACAGTTCGGTGAAATTAGGAAGACTTTTCGAGATAGCATCGAAAAAATAATGACCCACCACAAACACCCGTTGTTTCAAAACCTACTTGGAAAAGTATCTCATACAGCCCTTGACTTGTTGAGGAGCGAGGCAATTAGGAAGGTAGATGTCTTGGAGCGCTTTCATTCATCATGTGGTTGCCAAATGTGGCACAGCTGTGGGTTGCCCTGTGCTTGTAGGATAGAAAAGTACATTCTTGAAGGTAATAATTGTTAAACGTACAACACTTGTGTGATATATTTCCGTTAATCATGTGACTTAAACAATGTTGTTTTTAACCGTGTAGAGCGTCCGATTCAACTCGAAGACGTGGACGTCTTCTGGCGGAAACTTAACTTCCAAAGTTGTAAATTGATAGACGATGACGTGGACGTGGTCGAAGAGCTAAATATTGTTAGACAACAATTAGAGTCGCACCCCCCAGCTCAGCAAAAAAGCCAGATTTCAAAGATTAAAGCGGTGTTGACTCCAAAGAAATCTACCAAGAAACCACCGGTTGTCCAACAAAATACTCGTGGCCGACCAACAACAAAGCAGGTACAACAAAGGTTGGACGAGGCCTCTCGTATAGATGAAGAATTGAGGAGAAGCTCATTCGGTGATGCAAACACGTGCTTTGAAGGTTCCCGGCAAAGTAAGTACGACAAACCTCGTCACAGCTCGTACGTTCCGTCACAGGCCTCTCAACAGTCGGTTATAAGGTCCCAAAAACCCAAAGCGAGCCTAAGCCGTTCAAAGAGTTCTAAGAAGAAAGAGACACGAGATGCTCACGGTTTTCCGTTAATCATTGGGGACGAGTACGTGGGAATCATCGAACAGTTTCAGGATGACATTCCGCTAGTGTTCCATCCGTACGTCTCGTGCATACGAGATGTGATGCCGGACGGTCATTGTGGGTTTCGGTCTGTGGCTGTGGGCTTAGGTATGGAACAGAGTTCATGGGGGCTCATTCGAATGCACCTTGTTCAAGAAATGGACCAGAACAAATCGATCTGGTTCCCAATATTTGAAGCATGGGATAAAGGTTATTTTTACACGCATCGTCAGGGCCTAATTTGGGATTCAGTGTCCGGTTGTGGGGGGGGATCACTGGATGGACTTCCCCTATGCAGGACTTCTTATTGCACAAACGTACGGTATCGGGGTGCACCTGTTAACGACAACCATGGGTGCGAGTTCCACTTTCTTCCCGATACTAAGTCCTCCGGCTAATCAACAACCATTGTTCATAACGCTTACACATGTAAACGAGAACCACTTCATACATGTTAAGCTGGAAGGGGATTATCCAATGCCACCAGCACACGGGCTATGGTTGACCCACCGAACACCCCATACGAAACAATGGGAAGATATGTACTTGCCACGTCTAGAATGGTATACATCGATAATGAATCCTCCGCCAAGATCAAACCCCAGTCTTAATTACATCGATAGTGATACGGAAGAATGATTTTTGTAATTTGAATGTATTTTTTTTATTAATTCCTAGAATTTTCTACAATTTCTATAATTTTTTTATAATTTGTATCATTTTTCAATAATTAAAACAGTTTAATATCATTTTTAAAAAAAAATTAAAAATATACGACGCGTATAGAGCTATACGCGTCGTATAATTATGCCCAAAAGACCATTTTGCCCCTGGTATGCCCCCAATCTAGGCTTATTTCAAGGGCTAAAAGGTCATTTCCTAATCCACAGACGCCTCGTATAGATCTATACGAGACGTCTATTTGAGCGGGTTTTTGAAATTTTGAATTTTGAAAATTTGAAAATCAAAATTTGAATTTTTTGATTTAGGACGCCTCGTATAGATCTATACGAGTCGTCTACAGTGTCGGCAACAATTCTTTTAATTAAAATTTGAATTTTGAAAATATTTTATGTTAATTACCATTTTGCCCCTGAAAGTCCCCAGTATAGGCCTTTAACAGGGGCTTAAAGGTAATTTTGAAAACCCAGACGCCGCGTATAGAGCTATACGTGTCGTCTTGGAAGGCGGCAACTTTTTAAAGTTTTTGTTTTTTAATTTTGAAAAAAGGTTTATTAAATTACCATTTTGCCCCTGTAAAGCCCTCAGTATAGGGTTTAGTCAGGGGCAAAATGGTAATTAACCATTCCAGAAATATCTTTTTGGAATGGTTAATTACCATTTTGCCCCTGAATAAAGCCTATACTGGGGGCATACCAGGGGCTAAATGGTCATTTAATAAAAAGTGGGGACGACGCGTATAGCCCTATACGAGGCGTCTATGCCTCGTATAAGGCTGGGGGGTCTATACGAGGCTGGTTGTAGCCCCCAAACAATAAACACACACACATATGGAGAATACACCTCTATACGCCTCGGATACGTATTTCGACCGGATTTTCGAAGATTTGAAGCATCATCGGTATGTATTTCGCCCCGTAGTTTAGTATTTTTGCCACGTTTTTGCCTTTAGACCGTAGGTTTGCCCTGAAATTTGATTTTTGTGGGGTTTGGAGGCTTGAGTTTAAGGTTGAAGATGAATGGGGAAGAACAGGACGCCGAGTATAGCCCTATACGAGGGCTATACGAGGCTCTGTAAATTTTTTTTTCTTATTAATTATTATTATTAGTATTGTTATTATTATTATTAGTATTATTATTATTATTATAATTATTTATTAATTATTATTATTATTAGTATTATTTATTAATTATTTTTTTTTCTTATTAATTATTATTATTAGTAGTATTATTATTATTATTTATTAGTTATTATTATTATTAGTATTATTATTATTATTATTATTAGTATTATTTATTAATTATTTTTTTTTCTTATTAATTATTATTATTATTATTAGTATTATTATTATTATTATTTATTAATTATTATTATTATTAGTATTATTTATTAATTATTTTTTTTTCTTATTAATTATTATTATTAGTATTATTATTATTATTATTAGTATTATTATTATTATTATTATTATTTATTAATTATTATTATTATTAGTATTATTTATTAATTATTATTAATTATTATTATTATTAGTATTATTTATTAATTATTAGTTATTATTATTATTAGTATTATTATTATTATTATTATTATTATTTATTAATTATTATTATTATTAGTATTATTTATTAATTATTTTTTTTTCTTAATAATAATTATTATTAGTATTATTATTATTAGTATTATTATTAATTATTATTATTATTAGTATTATTATTATTATTAGTATTAGTATTATTATTATTATTATTTATTAATTATTATTATTATTATTATTATTATTATTATTCTGATTTATTTATTATTGTTTTTATACGTATACGTTATTTACCTGCAGATTGATTATGGAGGGCGACGACATTCAGATAGATCTTGATGCGGTACTTGCGGTTCAGCAGGTTCCGGAGGGTCCACGACGGAGACGGCGGCCGGATCTGGATACGCTCCAGGGTTGTCCGTACCTAGAGTTTCCCGACGGCACCGATACCGCCCGCCATTGCCAGAAGCTTAGGAGGATGTACATTGGATCGCATGCATCGATCGACTGGGGTGCGATGGACCAGCTTGCTGAGACGGATAGAGTGCGTCGGTTTATACCTCTCGATTCGCCGTGGCATCGTCTTTTTGATTTGGCGCACACGCCGACCTACAGGGAGCTGCTTGTCGAGTTCATTTCGTCATTCACATTTCACCCTCCTGGGGTCCCAGTGGCGCTTCCGTACCCAGATGCTCCCCCTCCGCCTGAGATTTCTTTCAGGCTCGCTGGCGTTTTGCGTACGATGACGCTAGCAGACTTTGCGGTGCGTTCTGGTTTATACATGCAGGGGGAGATCGAGACTGAGATTTACATAGCGGGGCAAGTGGTGGTTGACAAACCCATTCTTCTAGGGTTTTGGCAGGTGATTGCGGGGCCAAATACTTGGGAGCACGACAAGTCGAAGGGGAGGGTGTCGTTTGTTAGGGACCCACTGTACAGGTACGTACATTTATTACGGCAATTATTGTGATTATGTGCATTGTTTATTAATCTCTGTTTCTGTATTTCGCTAACACTATCTGCAGGTATCTGCACCATTTGCTCGCTACTTCGATTTCAGCGCGCGGCTACAGCCGTGAGTGGTGTACGACTACAGATCTTTTTTTCCTTTATTGTTTGTTGTATAGGAGGCCGTGCGCGCTAGCACACGGTCTAGCCCAGTACTACGCCTCCGCCCATCACAAACAGGAGCGCGGATTTTTGTATGGCGGGGCGTACGTGACCGTCATTGCCCGTTCATTTGGCCTCGTACTGCACGAGGACCCACATCTACGGACGCCGCCAGTCATGCCGATGCGGATGGGCATGCAGTCGCTGTGGGGGATGAGGGTAATCAGGAGGTTCGCAGTTGGCCCGCGGTTTAAAAACCGCAACGGGGGCATATGGACAGAGGAGGCCCTACCAGAGCATTTCGAGCCCGTTTATCCTCCTGCAGATCCTACTGATGTAGTGCCCGTGGAGGAGCCTCCGCAGGATGTAGACGGTGCAGCGATGCCACAGCCACCGCCACCTGCCGGGGCGCCTCAGTTTCCACGTCACGCTATTCCAGGTCATGCCCCAGGAGCTGCGCTACATCCGGATGTACGAGCCGAGCTTGACAGCCTCCACGATTTGGTACGTTGGCTGGTACGGTGCAAGCAGGATAGACGAGAGAGAGAGGGGGTGCCCCCGATACCGCTTCCACCGGCTCGAGCACCACATCAGCAGCAGCAGCAGCCACATCCAGATTCGGATTCGGATGCATAGACCTGTTGTTGTTTTTATTTTTATCATGGATGTACAAACTTATCTTATATATTTTTGTTATGGATGTACAAAGTTATCTTATATATGTCATATTTATGTTTGTGTTCAGTTATTCGGTTACCTAATGATTGTTGTCTTAAATTGAGATAATACGGAAACAAAATATGTTTTGAATATAATACGGAAACAATATTTGAACGAGAAAAAAATTTAATCGGAATAATAATATTTAAAAAAGTAAAATGTTAAAAAACATTATAATATTTAAAAAAGACAAAAGTTTTTAAAATAGAGTGAGCCGATTTTTAAAATAGTTGATTTTTAAAAAACAAAAGTTTTTTAAAAACCAAAAAAATTTTTAACCAAAAATCACATCTTCAAAAACTATCCAAAAAACCATACCAAAACCCACCAAAACAACCCTCATTTCAGCAAAAAAAAAAACCCAAGCCTAGACGCCTCGTATAGGTCTGTACGAGGCGTCTAGGGTTACTTAAACTTTGTGCCTGACACCCTCGCAGACCCCCTTGAATTCAGTGCTTAGACGCCTCGTATAGGTCTATACGAGGCGTCTAGGGCACAAAAGGTGTGAAAATAGGCGCGATGGGTGTCCAAATATCTCCAGCCATATTAAATTGTTCATTTTGTTGGTCAATTCAGCCCAAAACTGACAAGTTTCACACCCTCTAACTTAACTAAACAAGAACTACACGAGAACTAAAGAATCCCATAAAAGAGTACCTGAATTGTAGCCTAGAACAACTCGTGAAACTTTTTGATATGTGTATATAATGCACTCCACATGTTTGATAAAATGCCTTAATGAACAAAACTGTTTGACAAGTTGTAGTAGGCAAAACAAGGGTCCTCACAAAGATGTTGCCATGCAATTATGAACTGTTTATTGTTTATATAAGTTATAGAATCTTGCTCCTTTTATATGACAAGAATGCTTCATGTGAATGTTACAGACCTTGTTATAATTTGTGTTGTAGGGGCAAAGTGTTGAACGGGTAAATGTTAGTTAATGATTGGATTATTCTGTACAAATAATGCAACAATCATGGGGATTTTTGGGGTTAGATTTATCTTATAATAACACAAAGTTTATCCATCAGTTAGTACGTGTGCCCAGTTCTAGGGTAAATCAAGATAGTTAGATCCACAAATTTGGAGATTGGTATTTGATGAAAGATGTGAAAGAATCATAGTTTTTACGGATATTGTATAAGTGTGTTTGGATATGTCTTTTGAGAGATTGTCTTCACTCGAACATAAGTGTAGCGTCCGAGGTTCAAAGCTCAATGTCGCTATGGTTTTGTTACAATATAAGCTCTATGTGGACATGATCCTGTATAGGAGCTCGTGGAGGCGTAAGATTAAGGTTAATGACTTTTAGTAGATGGCAGTGGCGGAGCTAGCCCAAAAAGTCAGGGGCATCCCAATTTTTTTGGGGGATTAGAGGTATCTTTTGTATAAAAAGATAAAAATTTTACACTACGTAGACAAAGTTAAAGGGTATTTTTACACTACGAAGAGGGAGTTGAGGGGTAGCCCGGGCTACCCCTCCTTGTACATTGGTTCCGCCACTGGAAGAGGGTACAGTGGGGCTCTAGCTGGATCTTAGGGGCTTAGATTATCCTACACTTTAGGGGGACTATGGATGTGATCGCATGCTTGTATGTATGTTTATATGTGTTTTCTTTATGTTACATATGTTTATGTTCAACTATGGTAGTCTCTCATCACTGTTTTTGTTAGAGTGAATTTCAAGGATTGTCCTTTATTTTTATACCCATTTTCAGGCGTTTTCCTTTATGTTCAAAATTAACGAGTTTTGTCCTTTATATATGTTTTCATAGCATACATGTTTTGTCCTTTAGGCCTAACCCAGTTAGTTTTTTCAGTTAAATTTGGTCATGTGCTTTGCACATGAGGGCATTTTTGTCAATTCAAAGGTAAGTTCAACGACAGATTTACAGCTCAAAGCTTCTGCAACCTTTGAATTGACAAAAATGCCCTCATGTGCAAAGCACATGACCAAATTTAACTGAAAAAATTAACTGGGTTAGGCCTAAAGGACAAAACGTGTATGATATGAAAACATAAAGGACAAAACTCGTCAATTTTGAACATAAATGACAGCGCCTGAAAATGGGTATAAAGATAAAGGACAATCCTTGAAATTCACTCTTTTTGTTATTTGGTAGATTCCTACCTATGTCCTTTTAGTACTGTTTGTTTGTTCTCAAGTTGAAGGTGTCTCTGAAAGCAGCATATTTATTCTCAGGGATAGAGATAAGGTTTGCCTACATCTCACCCTCCCTTGGACCTTACCAATAGTTTTGCTATTTGTGAAATTTACTAGGTACGATTGTTTTGTTGTTGTTTTACTGATCTTCTATGATTTTCTCACTAGAAAAATAAAAAATAATAACTTCATTGATTGATACCACCTAACATCACAAAAATAGGTTTAGCAATCGTAACCTAGTAAAATATAGCCTTATGGACAATGCATGATAATTTACTTTTCACACTGCATCCACATGCGTCGTACTCGTCTTCAATACAAATTTAATTTACTTCCCCATATAACATAGCTAATAAATATAGCCTTATGGACAATGCATGATAACTGACTTTTAACTCTACCTCCACATGCATTGTATTGTATACGCAATTAATGTATTTCCCATGCAGTTATATGTATTATATATAACCATAAATCAGTTGCTCAAGGATTATCAGAAAAAAATGCTTCTGGAAACTCAACCGCATCAGGATCGATAATCTTTGGGATGATGCAGTGTCTTACTGATTTGTCGGTTCAGCAATGCGGTGATTGCTTGCTCAAAGTCAAGGAACTTTATAAACCGGTACCTATAAGGAGGCAAGTAAAAGTGTACACGACTAGTTGTGTTATCAGGTACGAGAACTACCAGCTTTTCAATTCAACTTGGTTTCCAGCTTCAACATCTTCGGGTGGTTTGGAGAATGTACTCGGAGAAGGTGGATTCGGATGTGTTTACTGTTGGTTCAGGCCCCTCACACTCACAACACTCACTGTGTGTAATATGCAGAGAAATGAAAGAAAAAGAAAATGGAGAAGGTTACTTTGTTTACTACACAAATGAGGCTTTATATAGCCTTGTACATGCACGTAGGAATTAAAAGCATAAAGGAAAATCTAATGTGAACAACACATGCATAATAGAATTTAATGCTAACTTCATTCTTCCCAGCCATTACTCCAACTTTAATACTCCAATGTTCACACTTGACTTCCATGATCATCAGTGGCGGATCCAGGAATTTTTCCCAGGGGGTTCCTTTTGGTATATTCTCACTAATTTTTTCGAAATCGATCAAGTTTCCACTAACTTTTTCCATTTTTTTCCAAACCGAGGGGGTTCCTGGGAACCCGGGAACCCCCCCTGGATCCGCCCCTGATGATCATGTTCACACCCATGATTAAGAGAACATGCAGCTTATTGACCCGCAACCTTAACGAACCGTATCCGTGAACCGGCAACCCGATAACGTGCCGACCCGTGACCCGTAAACAAACCGGAAACGTCAAGATTAATCCTACACTCACCCCCTTAATCTTGACCGTTTCTTCATTCTTTCTTGCTCGATCACTTGCGTGATGCTAAACGAACCGCACAGATCCAGTTTCTTCCTTAAACTTGCTTCATGCTTTAATCGGTTCACGAAGATCCGACTTGAGTCCCCTGTTGCTCACTTGCACTTGCTTCTTTCAAGTTTCTCTTGCTATTCTTCCTAGATTCTCGACATTCTACTGTTTTACTCACACCAGCCAAACAAATAAAGAAGTAAAATATAACAAATAATGTTTATAAAGAAGTAAAATATAACAAATATGTGAGGCACCAGGGTTTTACCCATGATGCCCGGGTTCGATCCCCACTTGAGGCGGTTTATTCCCCTCTGTGGCGGCTCTCAACTCGTCAAGCCCTACGATGGGCGAGGCACCTGTGGGGTTTTTCCTTTGGACGCCGGTCACACTCTGATGCCAGCTGGGGCACGGTTAAGACACTCACGTCTGGCCGGAGTGGGGCGACGGGCCTCCCCAATGAGGGGGGGTGTGGGGTGTCTCGCACCCAAAAAATTGTGACACCTTGCCGTTCAAAAAAAAAATGTTTCCTCACCCTCCTTTTTGTTCTCTTTTCTCGTACAGTTCTTCACTACCAAAAGTTCCTTTGACTTTTCAACCTCAAAAACCAAACATCCTCACACTCCTTATCTTCTTCTAGATCAGCGCCTCTTTTTCTTACTTTTTTTTTTTCGAAAAAACATACAGCACCCACACACAACAGGTTTGCTTCTAGGTTACACAACCCCAACACAAGTCATACGCATCTCGAACAGTTGTCTTCTCCGCAACCGCACCACATAGGTCTTTCTCGACTCTAATCGCTGAACCACACAGGTTCTGTTCGCCACATGTTTCCACACATTTTCCGGCTGAACCATAAAATCACACAGATTTCGTTCTTGATTAGACTCACAAAGAATCACCACCATGAATCACTCAGATTCTTCTCCCTTTTTTTTTCACACAGAAATTGTTCATGTAGTACACCTCTCAGTCGATTCACTCAGAACCGTTGCACTACTCACAAAGATTTCTTCCTGATCACACAGATCACCACTTCTGCCGGTTCACCCAGAACCCTTTCTGGCTCGATTTCGTTTCCTCTCCGATCACACAGATCTCGCTAATCTCGGTTCACATAGAACAATCTTGATCACACAGATCATCTTCTACCCGGCTCACTAAGAACCGATCGGTTCACTCAGAACTCTTCTTCATACGGCTCACACAGAACCCTTCTTCGATCACTAAGATCATCTTCTTCATTGTCTCCGCACGGCTCACTCGGAACCATACTCGGTTCACTAAGAACCTCTCCTTTTCTAAAAGTCTCGATTTCTTCTCCACATGGCTCACTTAGAACCATGTTCGGTTCACACAGAACCCGCTTCTCTTCTTTCTTTCTTCGAACTTCCATACTCGCTATCTGTCTCGTTCTCTCTTCTTTCTTCAGCCCTGCAACCTACGGGCTGCTACTCTTCCTGCCGCCACCGACTCTCAAAACGGCAAGCTCTTCACCACCAAGCTCTGATACCAAATGTTGGTTCAGGCCCCTCACAATCACAACACTCACTGTGTGTAATATGCAGAGAAATGAAAGAAAAAGAAAATGGAGAAGGTTACTTTGTTTACTACACAAATGAGGCTTTATATAGCCTTGTACATGCACGTAGGAATTAAAAGCATAAAGGAAAATCTAATGTGAACAACACATGCATAATAGAATTTAATGCTAACTTCATTCTTCCCAGCCATTACTCCAACTTTAATACTCCAATGTTCACATTTGACTTCCATGATCATGTTCACACCCATGATTAAGAGAACATGCAGCTTATTGACCCGCAACCTTAACGAACCGTATCCGTGAACCGGCAACCCGATAACGTGCCGACCCGTGACCCGTAAACAAACCGGAAACGTCAAGATTAATCCTAACACGCAGTTTTCATGATCCTTGAATGCTATATAGTTTTTACTTACTTGAGGTTTCAACAAGATTTACACTCTTTCTGCAGGGTGTGTTACAAAATGGACAAACAATAGCGGTGAAACGGCTATCTAGGAATTCCTCACAAGGTGTTGTGGAGTTTAAGACTGAAGTAAACTTGGTTGCCAATGTAGAACACAAGAATTTAGTTCGCCTTTTAGGTTACTGTGTACAAGAGCCCGAACGCCTGCTTGTCTACGAGTATATGGGCGTAGGCTCACAACAGATAAATCACCTAAAACTTCCTCATGATTCTCTTGAAGTATATCTACATACTTATAATATTTTAGATGATGATGATGACTCTGATGATGAATTATTTGCATACTTCTTTGTATGATGACGAGTATGTTGATGTTTCTATCATAATAAACAAATTGATAAATGATAGTAACTGATCTGTGTATTAGCTTATTCTACTTGTGATTCTAAATTTCAAATGATAACCTCAAATGTTTCTTCCTTAAAAATATCATTAAAGAATCTGTTAAATTTGTGTAAAGTGATTATTTGCAAAACCCAAACACCCCATTGAAACTGAGTGTTGCACCCTCCTCTCTATACTAATCTAAATTAACAGATTTTTTAATTAAGGTTAGTTTAGAACTCAAACTGTCAAACAAGTGCTTCTCAAATATAAAAAGAAAAAAAAATAACACAATCAGTGATAGAAAACCCTTCGACACTTTTGTAAAAGTTAAAGACTAGTGGACTTAATAATAAAGTGTAAAAAAGGTTTACATCCCACATTGGGGAGGGATGAAATAGGTGTCAGAGCATTGCTAAAAAAATAATAGGTAAAAAAATGTTTCTAAATGAGACTTCCTTGTTGGTTCAGGCCCCGGTTATACACACACAAACACACTGGATTGACCAAAACTCTTTGATCGACTCTTTTCAATTGATGATATAAAGAATACAGTAAACAAAATGTTACGAGACTATTTCAATTACAACCAAAAACACCAGCTAAATACTACCTAACCCATGCACAAGTTGCACGTAAAAAACTCCTAAAATGAAGTAAACATAACCCATGATTTTGACCCACTCTTTACACTACTGAAACATAATAAACGTGACTTAATTAAACTCCTTCTGCTGCAAGTTTGAAGCCAATTCTTACTCGTATCCAAAACCCACAGCCCGTGAACCCGTGAACGGTTTGATCCGCTGACTCGCGACCCGTGAACAAACCCGATTAACCCAACATTCCTAACCCAATTTTAGCCATTATTATCTCTTTTAAGTGTTATTAAAATTAAAGAGCACATAAGGGCTTGATTTATTTGTTAAAGCTATTGGGCCTGCCAATGAAACTGTTGGCCCATTATAATTATTTGGCCCGGTATCATAGCCAATTTAAGAAAAGTGGGCTGCAAGTATATTGGAATTAAAAAAGGATTGAAGTTGGCTTACGTATCGGAAGGGATCAAATTCAAAAGTTAAAATTGTTTGTTTTCACTATTTCTATGTTTATCCAGTAGATTTCCTTTCCTAAGTCAAATAGGTTAGTTTTCTTTTTGTTCAAGTTTGTTTCAAGTATTTAAACAAGAGTCTGCAAGTTTTTTTATTCATTGGAAATAAAAGTTAAAAAGAGTCGTGATAGTTCATCACAAATACCGTGTTCGTTTTCTTCTTTCGATCCAATTGAATCTTTCAATTGGTATCAGAGCTTCAAGGTTGAAAACGTGTGATCGGCTAACCCTCGATTACACAAGGAGATTTCGCATCAGTATTAAGGTGTTACAAGAAGATGGCCGATGGTGAAGGAGTTCAAGGACAACTCGCTAACGTGGTTAAAGATTCGGGTAGTGCGTCTCTACGATGCCCGAAGTTAACGGCTACAAACTACACCGCCTGGTCCATCATGATGGAAACGGTGTTGGCGGCACATGGCTTGGAGGAAGTCATAGATCCGGTGATCGGTGGTGCCGCCGATAAGAGGTTGAAGAACACCGCTAAGGCTCTTATTTTCCAGTCGATTCCCGAAGACGTTTTGCTTCAGGTGGCAAAACATAAAGACCCAACAGATGTTTGGGAGGCTTTACGAGTTCGTTATCTCGGAGCAGACCGAGTACAAAAGGCTCGACTAATGACCTTGCGTAGTGAACTAGAAGGATTGCAGATGAAGGAGTCTGACTCCATAGAGGAGTTTGCCGGAAAGCTTTCGAGTGTACAAACCAAATTCAAGAGTCTTGGCTCAACTCTTGAAGATGAAGTTCTTGTGAAAAAATTACTTAATTCTGTACCCGATAAATACCTACCCATAGCCGCTGTTATTGAACAAACCACTGACCTCGAAACCCTTACATTCGAAGAGGCCATTGGGCGGCTTAAAGCATTCGAGGAGAGAACGAAGATGAGGAAGGTTGTGGGTAAGAATCAGAGTAAACTCTTGTTTTCGCGCACCGAAGGGTCTTCAAAACAGAATTTTGATAATGGTAAAGGACGTGGCAAAAGTAATACCGACAGGGGTCGGGGTAGAGGACGAGGCCGAGGAAATTGGAGAGGTCGTGGAGGTCGATCAGGTTATCAAGGTCGTCACGAATGTTCAACGGGTCATGATAAGTCAAAGGTAACTTGTTATAAATGCCAAAAACTGGGTCATTATTCAAACGAGTGCCCAGACAACGCCGAGAAAAAGGATGAGGTAAACCTAGCAGAAACTCAAGAAGTAAATGAACAACTATATATGGCTGTCGCGATACATGAGGAAGACGATTGTGTGCTTCTCAACGAACAAAATATAGTTCCTGGAAACTATAAAAAAGAGACGGGTTTGTGGTATTTAGACAACGGTGCTTCTAATCACATGACTGGGGTTAGAAATCACTTTACAGAACTTGATGATCGAATTAAGGGAAGAGTATCGTTTGGCGATGGGTCGAGTATAGAAATCAAGGGCAAGGGAACGGTGACTTTGCAATGTAAAAGCGGTGAACAACATGTGGTTACAAATGTCTATTTTATACCCAGCTTACGTAGTAATATACCAAGTCTTGGGCAACTTACCGAAAGAGGGTGCAAAGTCATTATGGAAGATGAATTTTTGTGGCTTTATGGAAGGGATAGAAGGCTGTTGGTCAAGGTTGAAAGGTCTTCAAATAGGTTGTATAAGGTTTCTCTTGATGTTGTCAAATTAGTGTGTTTAGCGACACACATTAATGAATTGGATTGGTTGTGGCATGCCCGACTTGGACATGCTAACTTTCTTACCTTACATGAGATGACGTCAAAGAACCTTGTGATTGGTGTACCCCTCATCATTACAGTGGCGGATTCAGGGTCGGATTCCATGTTGGGTGTCGAATCCAGCAAATAAAATATTAAATAAACCTACTTGACACACTAAAAATAGTATGAATGGAAGTCAGGTTCGTGTCCACAGGGATACAGATTAATTAATTGATTATGCCAAAAACGTTTTAGACACAGATACTGTTGTTTTGAAAAGGGGGTTTTTAGTTTAACTAAAATGTAAAAATAATTTATAATTTTTAAATTAAAGAGAAAAGCTAATGAAAGTGGTTGGAAAAAATTCAGATGTTAAAAACTAATTTCAACACCAGGGCAATTTCTTGATTCGGTTCGACTTACGATCATTAACGGTCACGGTGCAATGATCCTTTTTAAAATAATAGTTTGTATCGACACTAGACGTCACGCAGTTCGGACCTCCACTCTATTTATTGTCTAACCAAACGCCGTTCGTTGATTAGAGTCAACCCGCTACTCTAAGCTCACGCCGTTCGGATTTTAGCGTGCGGGTTGCGGGATAGAAGTATCAATTACAATCAAACACTCACGCCGTTCGGAGTGTTTAATTATATTGTATGATTCTATAACGGTTTGGGTTCATAGACAAACCCAAAATATTATTTTGTTCCTAGTCTCAAAAATTAAAACTTTATTAGGGTTCTAAAAATTGATTGAACTTTATTAGAAAAATTAATAAGTTGATCAGGTTTATTAACAATCTAATATTTTCCGGATTGGATCCGTATTAAAAACAAGAATCATATAAACAAACCACTAAAATAATTGAATCAAACGTAACCGTTTCACATAAGTTTATAAACCAAATCAAAGAAAATAAACCCTAATGTTGAAACTAAACGATTCTAGCCAGACATGGTGGCTATAACAATCCAGTTAAATAAGAAACAAAAAATCACAAAATTAAAACTTACGAAAAATAAAATCAAAACAAGTTTATGTAGTTTTTCTAGAAAATCCCAACAAGAAGCTCTTTCTTGACTTTTTCGATTCTTCTTTTCACTTGCAGCCGTCCACCGATTGTCCCCCCCAAAATCCTTTTTGTTTGTTGATGATTCTTATCTTGTGTGGTCCAGCCCATGTGAGCCCACTAAAAAAAATAGATTGCATCTAACACTTGATGTGGGTGCTGTTATGATCAGGCCCAAACGTCTTTATATTCTTTTATGAACTTTAAACTCCAAACATTATACTATTAAATTATACACCTTCAATTAAAAAGATGTATAAAAATAATAATAATAATATCCATCCGAAAGTTCACTCGTCATGTCGTTTCGCTTGTTTTGAGATCTTTGTCGTCGCGAATCCTTCCACTTCTTTCCAACTCCCGTTGTAATCCTTGGTGATCGTTCCGCACCTACAAAATAAAACCAACCAAAGTAGATTCCATTCCACCAAAAACAAGTGTTTCACAAAATAATAATGTTTGACTATGATATATGCATGATATGTGATGTTATTTTAATATTATAGTGCTATAAAACATGCCTAAAAATGCAACTAACAAATCTCCCCCAGCTTAAACCTTTCCTTGTCCTCAAGGAAGTCAAGAACAAGAATAAACTGAGAAATAAACACGAAAAATAAAACACATATGCATGCTATGATGTAAACATAAAAATTACCTCTAATCTCCCCAAGCTTAAGATATGGCATCGTCCTCGAGGCTCGGAGAAATATGTGGAAGGCATCTACAAAGGCGGCGGAGATCCAAGTCGCTCTATGTGGTCACGGAGAGAGACGATGGTGCGGCCCATCTCGCGCTGATGAGCATACATAAGACGAAGCATCGCTCGCTGATCAGTAAGCTCACCACGAAGGTGAACCAATTCAGCCCGTAAGCTGGTGAGCTCCGTATCGACAGTGTTGAAGTGAGCCATATACTCATTTTGGTCTTGAGCATCATCCCCAATATCAGCATCCTCAGAATCGACATCTGCTTCAGAATCAATATCTTCAAAATCAAGTGTCCAATTTGTTTCTTCAACTGGGCTTTCTAAGGATAAAATGTCCTGATTTGATTCGGTGATATAGACGGTTCTCCTCGTGCCCTTTAATCAACGAATCCCGGGGCCCCTTTCCGATAGCTCGAATAGCTTCATTTTAGCTAACTGAACCATGTCTAGGTACTGATAACCTTTTAACTCACCCAAGTTTTGCGGAAACCGAAGATTTAAAGATTTATGGCAGCCCAAAATGGTGATCACAGACCCGCAACAGATTTTTCCTTTTGTTGCATTAGAGAAAGAAAGACAAGACATCGGTATAGAGAAAGAAAGACAAGACAAATACATACCTGACGCGGCGACGTAGAAGGGTGGTACAGGTGACCGACGGGGTTGAGACGGGTACGACGGCGTTTGTCGTCGGGGTTGGTGAAGAGTAGCGGCTGAAGACGAAAGTGCGCGACGGAGTGGGAAGAAGGTGGAGGGCCGACGGTTGTCGGAGGAGACGGCTGACGACGGTCGCCGGCGACGATGAGCAGCGGAGAAGTAGGGCTGCCGATGAAGTGTGAAGAGGATGGAGGTGGGCAGCGGCTGATGTTAGGGTTCCGGTCGGAAGGTGGGGCTGCGGTGATGAAGAAGGGGAACGACAGTAGTCGGCGACGCTCGGAGGAGATGAGCGGTTCAGGGGTCTGGCGGTCGATTCCGATGCAGATGAGCGGCAAAGCAGGTTTTAGGTTGGAAGTGGATGTGGTGGCGAGTGATGGTGCGGATGGCGGTGATGGAAGATGAAGACCGTGGTGGTTTGTCGTGTGGGTGAATAGAGGAGGTGATAACAGATCAGAGATGTTTAGGGGAATTGTGAACTGGATATGGGGATATGGCTTAGGTTCAAAATAAAAGCGTTAGTTTTTTTTTTTTTTTTATTAGGTTGTTATTATTATTATTATTATTATTATTATTATTATTATTATTATTATTATTATTATTATTATTATTATTATTTCAGCTTGAAAATTGGCATCCTCCCTCTTTGTTCACAGAAGGTTCACCCGGCCGGGTGAGATTTTGACACGCCCGTGTCAAGGGTCTGAATAAATTTATTAAATTTTAACACGGCCGGGTCATTTTTTATAGAATTTTTGACACGGCCGGGTCACGGTTCTGAATTAAAAATTATCTTTCACATGACCGGGCCATTTTTTTATAATGAAATTATCTAGTGTATTAGTTACCAACCCCACACGACGACAAGCAAATACAACATGAGTAGCGATATGGGGTACATTAGATAAACTGCATAACCAGTCCAAAGTGGATAAACGGTCCTCGTACTTGTGAACACTGCCATCACTCCACAAATTATGAACACAACTAAAACTTCAGCTAATACATCCCATGGCAGATCTCTTATATACACGATTGACAAGAATGTCGTCAAACTACTCATAATACTCATGGCGACTCCTGAATAGATCTGCAAAAAGATAAAGACAATAAGGTAGGATTCTTTTATATAAGACATGGTGTTAGAAAAAAATATAGGAGGGTGATGGGTGTTACTGATGAGTGTATTTTACATTCAGCTTATCACAATTAGTAATTGTTTAATTAACATTGCACCATTTATATTAGGAAAATGTGCTAACTTTTTTTATTTTTATTTTGTAGATTTAGAAAACAAAAGAAGCTCTTTAAATAAACATATATGCTGGGTAATACAAATCTAGTACCAAAAAGTTAGAAGAAAAGAAGGATATTATCTAATTGGTGAATTATTTTAGATTGGATTCCCTTTCAAATATCTTGGACTCAAGGTGGAGACGAATATAAATAATATTAATAATCGAGGTCCGGTTATAGAGGTTTTGATGCATAATTGGCTCTTTGGAAGGCTTCCTCACTTTCCATTGGTGGTAGGGTTACTATCTTTCAGTTCGTGCTCAAAAGTCTTCCAAATCAATATTTTTCTTTATATAAAATTCATGTTAAAGTTATTGATATTTTGTAAGGCATCATAAGGAGATTTGTGTGTGTGTGTGTGGGGGGGGGGGGGGGGGGGGTTAAAGGAAGTGAATAAGATGCATTGGGTTGCTTGGGATAGGGTGACTTTGCCAAAGAAATTAAGGGAGCTCGGTATAAATCGCTTTAAATTCATGAACCAAGCTTTTCTTTCCAAATGGGTTTGGCAGTTCAAAACGGAAAAACGTAGTCTTTAAAGGAGAGCTATTGATGCTTTTCATTGGAAACCCGGGAAGGGAGCTCATGCTATGTAACAATCAAAATCAGGGGGTATGGAAAAACATTGGTATCATGGTGTCTAAGCTAAGATTCGCCGGTGTTCCTTTTGCTATGATGATAAAGGGGGTCAATCAGAGACATAATTTAGCATGTTGACACTTTTAGTCCCTCCGCACACATCTTTTTACTGTTTGTCAACTTTAGTCCTTTAATATCAACTCTTTTCACGTTTAGGGTTTAGGACACATGTCTTCGCATAATTGATCATGATTTTACAAGGTGTTACAATAACACGTAAAAATACAAACATATACATTTAAACTGTAATACGCCAAACCGCTACTTCCCCCTGAAATAAATCGTCTTCAAATAACTACGCCAAACTGCTACTTCCGACTAGGAGTGAATCTATTTCTGCTTCTGGAATTTGCATCAAAACACCTTATCAATGATAAAGATGTGTTTTGAACTGGTAAGTTCCATCTACACTCACTGGGTAAGTAGAGGGAACGCTTCCGAAGAGAAGACACTCCAATATGAGAAACGATATCAAAAGGAAATTTGTAAATTAAAGCCCAGAAACACGTCGTTTACACTAACAAATACATGTGGTTTCGTAAATTTTTCTTGTCTTTGATACATGAAAACATCTATGAGAAACAAATAATGGAGAGTGGATAACATTTTCTAAGGGATTTAAGTGTGGTAGAGGGACCGTTGCACAAACACACAAAAAAGAAAACAAGGGGGTAAATATATAAGGGACTACATTGAAACGGCTCGAACAGAAGCTGAAACGGCTCGAACAATAGATTGAAACAGGAGCTGAAATGGCTTTAGACAGCTGAAACGGCTCGAACAAGAGATTGAAACGGCTTGAGAAGGCTGAACCGGCTTAAGCCAGCTGAAACGGCTTCAACAGCTGAAACGGCTTGAACAGTGGCTGAGACGGCATAAAGAAAAGGCTGAAACGGCTTGGCTGAAGTGGTGGGTCCATGTGTGTACGATAATGGCTCAGATGACAAGCCAGCTCCAACCCTTGGAAACGGCTTGGCTCGTTGAAGGTACTCGGCTAAGTTCTTTCACCAGGAGCCAAGGGAAACGGCTCGGCTAAGTTCTTTCAGCAAAGATAGACACGTGGCGTCTTCTGAACCGCCTCGAAGCCGTTTTAGGAAATGTCAGACACGTGGCAACTTCTGGTTGGCTGGGAGTTGATTGGCATCTTTGTGTCGTTTCAGACTTTGGAAACGGCTCGTTGAGGGGTGTCACTTGGCCAAAATTGAAAAGACGGCGTGGTCTTGGCTATTCTCGTGATTTTCTCTTTATTTAATGGAACAATTGCATATTTCCCCTTAAAAAACTGTTTAATTGCGTATTTAACCAACTTAAAATTAAAATTGCATATATCCCCTTCCTTAACTATTAAAATTGCATATATCCTCTTCCTTAACTAATATAATTGCAAATTTACCCATTTTGATTTATTTTATTAAAAACAAGTTATATAATGACTTTTTTACCCTTATTTTTACTAAAACTTAAAAAATACAAATTTATTCATTTTACTAGTTTTTGTGGATTTTTCACAATTCTTTAAAAAAATACATATTTATTCATTTTTACTATTTTTACTAAAACTTAAACACTGAAATAAACCGCTAAAGTAGTAAAAATCTACAAAAACTAGTAAAAATGAATAAATATGTATTTTTTTTAAAGTTTTAGTAAAAATAAGGGTTAAAAAGTCATTATATAACTTGTTTTTAATGAAATAAAACAAAATGGGTAAATTTGCAATTTTATTAGTTTAGAAAGGGGATATATGCAGTTTTAATAGTTAAGAAATGAGATATATGCAATTTTAATTTTAAGTTGGGTAAATACGCAATTAAGCAGTTTTTTAAGGGGAAATATACAATTGTCCCATTTTAATTGATGGAAAACTATGTGCTTAAAAAACTATGCCTTTACACCCTTCTTTTAGCTTAAAAGACTGAAGGTTAACAAAACCACCACCTCAACCACAACAAAACCACAACCATCACCCATTTTTTTCTCTTTGAAAACCCAAAAGTACCGCCTCAAACAACGACCACTCACTACCGCCGCAACCACCACAACGAACCTCACCATCTGCTTCATCTTCTCTCTCTAAACCTTAACTTTTACATTCTCCGTGGTCTAACCGGTTTTGTGCCATCATCGCCGGAGAAACTCCTTCCATATGCCACTGCCACCGGTAGGGCTTGGTGTCGTCGCCATCGCACCAGATCAGTTAAGAATCGATCTACAACATCTTCTCCACATAAAACCATGTCGCCGCCACGGTGGTCTCGTGGAAAGGGGAGACAACATGCCAGTTAGGTAAAAATGAAAGCTGAAGAAGAGAATTTGCTCAATAAAGAGCAAATAAGAGTAAGAAAGAGAAAGTGAGGACCAATAAAATCAATCAAAAATTGAATAGTGTTTTGCTGAGGAGAAGAAAATTTGTTAATTAATATAGATCCTGCCCAGGAGTACCGCATTCACGTTAATTTCTTTTAGCGACAAAAGATACAACCCCTTCCCCATAAAATATACTCTTTAAACCCACCCATTGACCACTTTGTGGGACTCGAACCCGTACCACTTTGATGGGGATAAATATATGGTGCCGCTAGGCCAAAAAGACATAGGCTAAGATATAGTTAATTAGTTAATATCCTTTATTAGGTTGCTATTGTAAACACACAATAATATCTTTGATATATATACATTTAATGCACTCTAGTCTCAGTGTAAAAACAAGATCTTATCAATACACCTTAAAATGTGTCATTTGAGTTTTAATTAGTAAACCCAATAAATTGAATTAAACCTCAAATAAAAGTTGTTAAGTAAAAGGACTGATAGATGAAGTCGCTAATCATGCACACACATAAGGGTTGATTATATGTTAGTTTAAATTAGTTAGAACGTAGTTATAGAATTCAGGTACCAAACCTGACAAATCAGAAGTTGGAAACTACTTCTCCAAATCGAAAAGGTATGTCCCTGAGGACATGTCAGTTCGCGATCACGCATCAAGAAGAACAAAGAGAAGTGACGATTCGAACTTGTGGCTATAAATCAACACACCTCTTCACATCGAATCTCATCCACAAGATTCTAGAGACGCGACTATTTGCGAGGAGACACGTCTATTCACTCGCACCTTTTAGAAACTATAAATAGGGATAGATTTCTCATTTGTAATTCATTCATTCACATTACATTCCATTATATCATACTCATTGTATTTGAATTCAAGTTATGAAAGTTTAGTTTATCATTTGCGATCTAGAGATATCATTCTGGGCAACAATTGATATCACAGCATCAGGCTCTAGGCATTGCAGGGAATTCGCGGTCAGGTTTTATTTTTCAATTCGCAAGTTCAATTCAGTTTTTATTTTCGGTTCAAGGTTATCAAACCGGGGGTTAGGAATCGAGGGTTTTGATTCCGGGGTTTAGTGCGAATTAGATTGATTGATTACTACGCGTTAGGTTATACGCGGGTTAAGGATTAGAGGTTTAGCAAAACCAAGAAAATAAAGTTTATTAAAAGTGAAGATTGTTCAGTCAGAAGACATGTCAGGAGTAACCGGACCAAATCCACAAATTGTAATTCAAAAGGAGGGAAGTTCTCTTTCCTAATTCCAGTGTCCAATTTTGAAACCAACAAATTATACGGTTTGGGCAATTCGCATCAAAATGATTTTGGAAGTGAATGGACTTTGGGAAACGATTGAACCGGCAGAGAATACACAGTCGGATGTTAAGAAAGATAAGTCGGCAATTGCTTATCTATTCCAAGCAATACCGGAAGATGTCGTATTGCAAGTTGCAAATTGCAAGACTGCAAAAGAAATTTAGGAAAATTTGAAAACAAGACACGTTGGCGTTGATCGGGTACAAAAGGCTCGTTGGCATACACTAATGTCAGAATTCGAGTTAATGCAAATGAAAGAAGATGACACTGTGGACTCTTTCTCCGCAAAGATATACAGTGTTGTTACACGGACAAGTGAATTAGGGTCAACACTGAGTCAACAGACTTTGGTACGCAAACTTCTAAATGCCGTGCCAGATAAGTTCACTCAGATTGTCGCCTCCATAGAACAATACTCCGATCTAGAAACAATGACGATAGAAGAAGCAGTCGGAAGGTTAAAGACTTATGAAGAAAGGCTAAGGTTAAAGAAAGGAAGCCCAGGAGATAGCCAAGATAAATTGATGTTTACATATCATGACAACAACTCAGGCAGAGAAAGACAGTTCGGAAACCGCGGGCGTGGTAGGTTCAACCAACCGCGTGGAAATTAGCGAGACAATAAAGACAAGCAAAGCACTAAGAATGAAGTATCCTCATACAAACCTAGAGGAGGAAAGTCTAAGAATTGGAGGAATTTTGGAAGGAACCAAACAGACATAAGTAAGATCCAGTGCTTCAAGTGTCAAAAGTACGGACACTTTAAAAAAGATTGTCCCGAGAAAGAAGTCGTGCAAGAACACTCAAATCTCATCGAGGAAGACGAAGCACTCGTATTGCTAATGGCAATACAAGAAGAAAACGTTGTTCAAGAAAGGGTTCTAATAAACAAAGAACGCATAGAACCAGCAAGTTACACCACAAAAGATGAAAGTCTATGGTACTTAGACAATGGGGCAAGCAACCACATGACAGTAGTGCGAAGTCAATTCAGAGAATTAGATGAAAAGGTGACGGGGCAAGTACGTTTCGATGACGGGTCGCACGTAGAAATTAAAGGCATAGGTTCAATACTGCTGGAATGTCTGAACCAAGAACAAAAGATTGTTTCTCAAGTATACTATATTCCAAGTCTGAAAAGCAACATATTGAGCCTCAGACAACTCACAGAAATCGGTTGCAAAGTAGTTATGGACGGAGACTTACTAACAGTCCGCGACATAAATAGAAAGTTACTAATGCAAGTCAGGAGAATGAGGAACAGGCTATATAAAGTAAAATTGAAGATTGGAAGGCTAATATGCCTGCTCTTAAACACAGAAGATTTAGCATGGTTATGGCACGCAAGGTTAGG
>JARYGA010011315.1:0-31633 GCA_030545235.1 Helianthus tuberosus | reverse complement strand
TCCAATTCGCAGTCCATGAGGTTTATCCTAGCCCAAGTAGCAACCTTGTGTTATATAAACAAGGCTTTGCTTTAGGGTTTAGGTTAATCAGCGAAAATAGTTTTAGAGTGAGAATTCGTGAGAGCATTAGTCTTGGACGAATTTTGTGTGGTTTGGGATCTTGATTGATTGTAATCAGTTGATAGATAATCAACAAAGATCCGGTTTGAAAGTGATTTCTGTTTCTACTCATTCTGCTTTATTCTGATCAAGAGGATTCCGCACTCTTGATTAGATTGACAATTCTGTGAAAGATCCATACATCAAGGGGACCTACAATTGGTAACAGAGCTTAGGCTCTTAAAGGCTCGGTTCAGAATTGTGCTTGGAAGAAACAGGGAGTTTTTCGAATTTTTGACAATTAGGGTTTCGAAATTTTGTGTTGGATTGATAAAATTTTCGAAATTTTTGACATCAGCTTAGGGGGAGTCTGTTGCTGACAGAAGCTGTTAAAGCTGAAGCTATCCAAAGACCAAAGACATTGAAAGACTACATGAAGAATGCAAGAAGACTGAAGACAAAGTTATTTTATGAAGCTATTGTCAAGGGGGAGTTTGTTGGTGCATATTTGTGACAACAGCTTAGATTTGGTCTTTGGATATCTTGTAATTGGTAAAACGATAAACAGTTAACGGGTTTAGCTTTGTATTAGTGAGTAATAATGTTTGGGCTAACCAAACCCACACATATTGGGTGTATGGGGGCGAATTGGGCTTACTCCAATTCGCAGTCCATGAGGTTTATCCTAGCCCAAGTAGCAACCTTGTCTTATATAAACAAGGCTTTGCTTTAGGGTTTAGGTTAATCAGCGAAAACTGTTTTAGAGTGAGAATTCGTGAGAGCATTAGTCTTGGATGAATTTTGTGTGGTTAGGGATCTTGATTGATTGTATCAGTTGATAGATAATCAATAAAGATCCGGTTTGAAAGTGATTTCTGTTTCTACTCATTCTACTTTATTCTGATCAAGAGGATTCTGCACTCTTGATTAAATTGACAATTCTGTGAAAGATCCATACATCAAGGGGACCTACAATTGGTATCAGAGCATTAGGCTCTTGAAGGCTCGGTTCAGAATTGTGCTTGGAAGAAACAGGGAGTTTTTCAAATTTTTGACAATTAGGGTTTCGAAATTTGGTGTTGGATTGATAAAATTTTCGAAATTTTTGACATCAGCTTAGGGGGAGTCTGTTGCTGACAGAAGCTGTTAAAGCTGAAGCTATCCAAAGACAAAAGACATTGCAAGACTACATGAAGAATGCAAGAAGACTGAAGACAAAGTTATTTTATGAAGCTATTGTGAAGGGGTAGTTTGGTGGTTCATATTTGTGACAACATCTTAGATTTGGTCTTTGGATATCTTGTAATTAGTAAAACGATAAACAGTTAGCGGGTTTAGCTTTGTATTAGTGAGTAGTAATGTTTGGGCTAACCAGACCCACACATATTGGGTGTATGGGGGCGAATTGGGCTTACTCCAATTCGCAGTCCATGAGGTTTATCCTAGCCCAAGTAGCAACCTTGTGTTATATAAACAAGGCTTTGCTTTAGGGTTTAGGTTAATCAACGAAAACAGTTTTAGAGTGAGAATTCGTGAGAGCATTAGTCTTGGACGAATTTTGTGTGGTTAGGGATCTTGATTGATTGTAATCAGTTGATAGATAATCAATAAAGATCCCGTTTGAAAGTGATTTATGTTTCTACTCGTTCTGCTTTATTCTGAACAAGAGGATTCCGCACTATTGATTAGATTGACAATTCTGTGAAATATCGATACATCAAGGGGACCTACAATTGGTATCAGAGCATTAGGCTCTTGAAGGCTCGGTTCAGAATTGTGCTTGGAAGAAACAAGGAGTTTTTCGAATTTTTGACAATTAGGGTTTCGAAATTTTGTGTTGGATTGATAAAATTTTCAAAATTTTTTGGCTGTTTTGATATTCTGGTTTGTTTGTTTAGTGTTTTGCAGGATTTCTGGAAAGATTTTGTTGATTCTGGAAAAGTTTTCGGCTGATAGACTTGAAGATTCGAAGACTGTTCTTCGTGTTTTTCGATCAGTTCTTGATAATTTTCGAATTTATTGTGCTGATTAGATTTTATGATTTTGCAGACTTGTGTTGGAGAGAATCTGGAAAATCTAAGAAGTTTCGAAAAGATTGAATTTCCAAGTTTACTGGCGATTTTAATCAATTTCGCAGTCTGGACCTGCGAAATTAACTGATCAGCGAAATTACCGGCGAAGTTAAATCCAAAGGCGACTTTGGTAACCATATAATTTTCTTCAGCGAAATTATTACGGTTTTCGGCGAATTTACTGGTCGTCGTAATAGCGAAATAGATCAGCGAAATTGGCAGCGAATTGTTGACCTTTCAGCGAAGTTGACCGGCGAACTGGACATGTGAACTAAACCAGCGAAATTGACCTGCATAATTAACAGCGAAATTAAGAGGTGGAAGATTTTTTGGCAAGCGTAACTAAAAATTCACGTTTTCAAAAATAGAAAGTGAACCGTAACTCATCCGAAGAAACCGTCTGCACCGTTAAATTCCTTGCATTTCCAAAAAAAAAAAACTCTGGAAAATCCCGAATTCGATTTTCGACATTAGATATCATTGGATTCTTCTTTTCGAGACGATTCTAACGGTGTAATTTGGTAACGACTGTTTTCAGAGATATTTTGTACGGTTTTATCAGTCTGCAACGTTTAAAATGTCGAACATGTCTACTTTGAATGAGCTTTTGAAAATGGAGCATGGCACTACCAACAAACCGCCTAAGATGATGAAGGTGGAAAATTATTTGACATGGAAGGATCGATTTCAATCATTCATTGAATATCAGGACACTCGCATGTGGATATGTATTGAAGATGGGTACACAAACCCAACACACAACTTTCAGGCAGACCACGTAGAACTGCCATTGTGAACATGGAAGAGGCTGATAAAAAGATGTATGAGGCTGAAAAGAGAGCCTTGGCTGCAATCAAAATGTCCTTGCTTGATAGCATCAAGCATACCATCAAGAGGTACACAAATTCAAAGGATATGTGGGATGCATTAGAGAAAAGATACGCGGGAAATGCAGATGTCAAGATGAACAAAGTTGATCTACGGAAGAAGCAGTTCGCTATTTTCAAGTACATGAAACATGAGTCACTTGAGGACATCATCACTCGTTACTACCATCTGATGTCAGAAATGGAAAATTATGAGATCGATTGCTATTCTGACGTAGAGAAGAATGACAAGCTGCTCGATGCCTTACCTACCAAGTGGGATATTTACACTCTCATGATCAAGGGAGAAGCAGATTATGAGACAAAGGAGCTTGAAGAAGTAGGTGGCAAGCTGAGAGCTTATGAGCTTAGTATGAAGAAGAAAGACACTGGATATGATCAGGTTCAAGATCCAGCGATTTACAATGGGCTTACATCTTCTTCATCTCACAACGCTTCTAGCAACTCTGCTACTGCGTTTCTATCGTGTGAGAATGAGCAGGTCACAGTGAATGAGGATGGTGATGTGTGTTTTGTAGCTGCCTCAGGAGGATCAACAGGAGCCAAGAGAACATCAGCTTCTAAGCAGAGTAGTAGTGCAAAGTCAATGCCTATGAGTGTGAAGTCTGCTGAAGAACATCTTGCTCTACTTGCTTCATTTGTCGCTTCATATGAAAACTACATTCAGGCGAAGATATCTGATCCTGCTACATTAGATGAAGACTATGATCAGATTGATCCTGATGATCTTGAAGAGATGGATTTGCAATGGCAAATGGCCATTATTTCTAGACGAGTGAAGAGATTCATGAATAGAACATGAAGGAACTTTGTAGGGAGAACTGTTGGTTTCAACAAGACCAAAGTGAGGGGCTTTAACTGTCAAAGTTATGGGCATTTCGCTAGAGAATGTCAAAAACAAAGGCAAGAGACTTCGAGTCAGAGTTCAAACAACAGGAATGCATCAAACAATTCTAGCTCAAAGGCTTTGATCTCTACAGCACGAGAAGGTTCTTATGATTGGAGTATTCATCTAGAAGATAATGAGAATGCCACTCAGGCATTCATGGCAGAGATAGTGCCAGTTGGTGATGATGAAGCTACTGTGGGAGATGCTGAAATAAAAGTGGATGCTGAGGCTGAGGTAAAGATAGAGAGTAAAGCTGAAGAAGAGAATAGTGATCAGACAAAAGATGCTGAAGAGGAAAAGCAAAAGTCTGACCATGAAAAGGAAGCTGAAGAAAAGGAAGTTGAATACAAAAGAGTGAAAGCTCAGCTTGCGGCTCTCATGGCCAACGTTGATAAACAAACAGGAGAGGTAAAGTCTAATTCTGTGTGTTTAAAATGTCGTGAACTACAGGGTGAGGTAGACAGGTTGTCAACACAAAACCAAAGTCTGGTGGGCGAGATGTCTAACATTAAAGAAACTAACTTTTCTGCTAAAAGAAACGAATCTTCATACTTGAAGAAAATAAAAGGTTATGAAAGTAAAATTGAAGCGTTAACCTGTAAATTAAACGAAAACTTCAAGTCATAGACTTAGCTCATGAAATGATGGCTGAGAAAACAAAAGAGATTTCTGAAAAATGCAAAGAGTTGTCAGATGCACAACTCAAAATTGTTGGACTTGAAAAGAAACTAGGTCAATTCAGGGACTCTACTTTTGTAATGAAACATATGATGGGTGGCTTGAAGAAAAGTAATGACAAAACCAGTGTGGGATTCCATGGTTTCAATGAAGTTCCACCTCCTGTTAGTCATGACTATTCTTTCTTGCCTGATGAAGATGAGCTCATAGACTTTGTGTCAACATCACCAAGTAGTTCCACATCAAGTCAAGGAAATGTGTCTGAGAGTGATGATGCTAAGAAGGATAATAACAGCAAACCTGTTTTGAAAAAGAAAACTTCACATCCTAAGAATAACAATCCAAGTTCTGTTAAAAGATTAATTTTGTTAAAGGAAGTGACATGAAAAACGAAACAACTGTTATTGAAAACGAATCCAATGTAGAGTTTGCTAAAAACAAGAACAAAGAAAATTATGAAACTAAGCAAACTGGACCAAATCCTTCTAAGGCATCATCATCAAAACCCGAATCTAGTTCAAAGGCTTCTAAGAAGAAGTCTTCGAAAAAGAGATCGTGCTTCAAATGTCACACCAAGGGACATGTAGCTAGCTGCTGTCCTAATAAAAAGAATGAAGCACAAGTGAGTGAGAAAAAGAGAGAGAAATCACCTGAGAAGAAAGGTGATAATGAGGAGAAATTTGCAAATTCTCCAAAGAAATCTGCTCCCAAGCAACCAGAGGGTGTTGCTGTTGGTGTAGATAAGGCTGAAAAAGGAACTCCACAAGTTCCTCGTTTTCAAAGAAATCAACCAAGATTTCAGCCTAAATCTCCACCAGGCAGATATGAGAGACCTAGAAGCAGTTCACCAAGAATGAACAATCATAATACAAATAATTTCAAGAGTCAAGGTCATTATCAAAATCGATACCAAAATGATGGTGGTCGAACTTTTTATAACAATGGCTTTAGAAATTACAACAATAATGCTTCTTGGAATCAAAATTCAAGGTACCAAAATCAAAATTTTCAAAGGTCAAATAGTCCAAACACATATAGGAACCCTCAGGACCAAAGACCTAGTGGAAATCAAAATCAAATTCCGTCAACAGGTCTGAGATCCAAGACTCCAGTTAGGAGTAATGGATATTGGATGGATGTTCAAGTGGTTGGTGAATTTGGATGACCCAAGACCATTAAGGCTTGGGTCCCCCAATCTAACTAATCTTTTGGTTGGTGTGTGTAGGAGCTGCTAAGGAGGATTATCAAGTTATGGTATGTTGATAGTGGCTGCTCCAGGCACATGACGGGGGATGCGAGATTGTTAACTAAGTTTGAAGATTATGATGGTGGAAATGTGAATTTTGCGGGTGCTAAAGGTGGTAGAATTACAGGACGAGGAAAAGTGACCAATGGGAAGATCACACTGGACAAAGTGAATTATGTTGAGCAGCTTAAACACAATCTGATGAGCGTGTCACAAGACTGCGACAAGGGTCACTCGGTCCATTTTACCAAGAATGAAGCATTAGTGTTGAAACCAGGTTTGGTGATTCCGGACGATTGGATAGTGATGAGAGCGCCAAGGAGAAATGACACTTATGTCATGGACATGGGTGCTAAGGATCCAACTGCTGTGGTGGCGTGTTTACTATCAAAAGCATATGAAGCTGAATCGATGTTGTGGCACAGACGCATGGCCCATAATCACTATCGAAAAATGAATTACCTTGTTAAAAATGAGCTAGTGAAAGGGGTTCCAATGCAGAGGTTTCATGTGGAAGATAAATGTCTTCCATGTCAAAAGGGAAAACAACATAAGAAACCTCACAAATCTAAAACAGTAAATTCCATAGATGCCCCTTATGAATTACTTCACATGGATTTATTCGGTCCAGTGAACGTGAGGAGCATAGGTGGAAAGTACTATTGTCTTGTTGTTACTGATGATTACTCACGATATTCATGGGTTTTCTTTTTAGGTACAAAAGATGAGACAAGGCTCGATTGGTGGTCAAAGGTTTCAATCAGCAAGAAGGGATAGATTACAATGAGGTGTTTGCACCAGTGGCAAGGTTGGAAGCAATTCGTTTGTTCCTAGCCTTCGCTTCATTCAAGGGCTTCAAAGTTTACCAACTAGACGTGAAGAGTGCGTTTCTTTACGGGAAAGTCCAAGAAGTGGTGTATGTCTCATAACCAGATGGGTTCGTTGATCCTGATTATCCAGATCGTGTGTACAAGCTTGATAAAGCTTTGTATGGATTACATCAAGCTCCCAGGGCGTGGTACGAGACACTGTCTACACATCTGATCAAGAATGGTTTTTAAAGAGGACAGATTGACAGTACACTGTTCATTAAGAGGAAGTAGGAAGATTTTCTGCTGGTACAGGTGTACGTGGATGACATCATCTTCGGGTCATCAGATGAAGATATGTGTAAAGAGTTCGAGCAGGTGACGAAGAGCAAGTTCGAAATGAGCGCTATGGGTGAGTTGTCTTACTTTCTGGGATTACAAGTTGAACAGAAGGAGGATGGGATGTTTATTCATCAAACAAAGTATGTGTATGACATTTTGAGTTGGTTCAAAATGAATGATTGCTCTACTTTGAACACACCCATTTGCGAAAATCACAATCTTGGCCCAGATCATGAAAGTACTGAAGACGTTGATCCAACTCAATACAGGGCAATGATTGGTTCTCTAATGTACTTGACTGCTTCAAGACCTGACATCATGTTTGTCGTATGCTTGTGTGCTAGATATCAGGCTAATCCAAAAGAGTCACACATGAAAGCAGTGAAGCGTATTCTTCGTTACTTGAAGGGGAAACCTAAACTTGGGTTGTGGTATCCAGCTGATGGTGATATGAATTTTGTTGCTTACACTGACTCGGACTTTGGGGGATGCAAGTCAAACAGGAAGTCTACAACAGGTGGTTGTCAGTTCTTAGGAGGCAGGATTGTGTCTTGGCAATGCAAGACGCAATCTTGTGTGTCTACCTCTACGTGTGAAGCTGAATATATTGATGCGGGTAGCTGCTGCTCTCAGGTTCTCTGGATACAACAGCAGATGCGCGATTACGGTTTGGATTTCCCTCGTACTCCTATTATGATAGACAATAATGCCACAATTTCAATAACTAATAATCTGGTGAAACACAGTCGCACAAAGCATATTGACATAGGTCATCATTTTATACGGGATTGTGCTGAAAAGTGACTAATTGAATTACATCGAGTCGACACAGAAGATAACCTGGCAGATCTTTATACTAAAGCATTTGACAGGGCTCGCTTTGAACATTTAGTCGAACTCAACGGGATGAGGAATCCTGAATAATGGGTTTTCCATAAGAATTTTGTAAATAGTTTACTGCTTTTCTTAAAAATAAAAAAATGAGTTATCACTGTGTGAAAAAGGAGAAATGATAGTACATCAGCAAGTTAGACTGCCACACTCAAATGAAATTAAATTGCTTAAGTGTGATAGCAGCTTCATCATATGTACCAGTAGGCAAAAAGCATGAAATAATCAACTTAGCAATGTGATATAATCCTAAATGAACTGAATATGAGTGGGGAACACATCAGTGGTGTATGGTTTAATGACCTTAAATCTTGCGTTGATAGATTGCCAAAATCTAAGGTTTTGGGTCTTTATACTGATTTTTCATCTGGGGATATCAGGGTTGTCCTTCTGCTGCATCCAGATACATGCTGACCTAGGCACAACCAGGATATCTTAAAAGAGCAAAAAATGCCAAATCCCATAAATGAAGAAGCTCTCCGAGAGAGTCATTCAAAATGTGCAAAAAGCATAAATCGTACCAAAAATGGTATTTGTCTTAGCCCTCGTTAGATATTTTGGTGTCTTTGCTGTACGAAAGTACTGACCTGATCACCAATTATCTAAACGTTGAAAAACAAAACCGATGAATTCAGTATACTCACCTACTACGATGAATCTTTGTGCATACCTTGATCGCGGGGGTATATCCTGAAGTGGGACACACTAATATATCAGAATAATATTACCTTAACGTATCATACGGTAATGGTACTTGAAATGTTCATGCATTTTGTTTAAGTGGACAAACATACTGGTAATCGTATTGGACTGCTTTTCACGAAAAATTAAGTAAAAAAATTATCTAATAATGTGAAAACAGTTTGATTGTGCTGATTTGATCTTCTTACCGGTGATTCTCACAAAAAACAGAGTGTTTATTGCTTTTATTATTTACTTGCTTTCAGAAAATATAAAAAATCCAAAAATAGTGTCTTTTTCTGTTTAAAATTCTTAATGTACGAAAAACTGTTATTCTTGGAGGAATTGTTACTGATAGGGGGAGACGGTGTTAGAAAGTGAGTTCAAAATTTTAAATCATGCGGGTTATAGGGTGTGTGATTAATAAGTTTTGCGTGTTGGTGATAAATTGAAAATGCTTAATCTGTGATATAATCTCTTGAATAATAATAATTTATTCAACAGTGTTGAAAAATTCTTATGGTTTCTCGAGATGTTGGTTTTATAGTATACAGATTGAAGTTGTATGTTGCTGAGAAGTTAAAGTGATGAGTTGCTGTGAAGAGGTGAGAGTTTGATTGGATGCATGGTAGATCCTCCTTTCTACATTGCAAAAAAGTTGAAGAGTTTGAAGATTGCTATACATATGCTGAACTGGAGTTTACTCAAACGCTAAAGTTTTTGAAGATTTGGTGATTGGATGCATCAGCTTAGGGGGAGTCTGTTGCTGACAGAAGCTGTTAAAGCTGAAGCTATCCAAAGACCAAAGACATTGCAAGACTACATGAAGAATGCAAGAAGACTGAAGACAAAGTTATTTTATGAAGCTATTGTCAAGGGGGAGTTTGTTGGTGCATATTTGTGACAACAGCTTAGATTTGGTCTTTGGATATCTTGTAATTAGTAAAACGATAAACAGTTAGCGGGTTTAGCTTTGTATTAGTGAGTAGTAATGTTTGGGCTAACCAAACCCACACATATTGGGTGTATGGGGGCGAATTGGGCTTACTCCAATTCGCAGTACATGAGGTTTATCCTAGCCCAAGTAGCAACCTTGTGTTATATAAACGAGGCTTTGCTTTAGGGTTTAGGTTAATTAGCGAAAACAGTTTTAGAGTGAGAATTCGTGAGAGCATTAGTCTTGGACGAATTTTGTGTGGTTATGGATCTTGATTGATTGTAATCAGTTGATAGATAATCAATAAAGATCCGGTTTGAAAGTGATTTCTGTTTCTACTCATTCTGCTTTATTCTGATCAAGAGGATTCCGCACTCTTGATTAGATTGACAATTCTGTGAAAGCTCCATACATCAAGGGGACCTACAGAAGCTTTAATATCCTATGTCAAGGAAGTAGGTTTAAATCCACACTTAAACAACAAGGAAGTAGGTTTAAATCCACACTCTAATATCCTATGTCAAGACACCCAATTCCCATCTAATACAACGTTAGATTCAGAATTCAATGTGGAAAGCTTGTCATAGAGATATTGGAACACATGATCAGAGCCATCCCAATGTTGTGTTTAGACTGCAGGATAAAGGAGGTTGAAGTATAACTTCTTAATAGTTTTTTTTGGAAAATTGCATTTGCAGGTGCAAGAGTAAAGAAACTACCTATAAGTGTATGAAGTTTAGCCGCTTCAAGGAGCTTGGACTTGGCTTTGATATACTCTTTGAAAGATTGGACGCATGCTAGTAAAAATAGTGTCATGTAAGAACATATGGGTTGTAAACTTATGTGTATTTTACCTTCAAGTATTCAAATGGATAGCAAGGGTTCAATCCATAGTGATACCCCGATTCGAATTTTGGATCGTGTAATTTACTAAGATGAAAATTACAATATTGTTCTTGTTAAGAATTGAGTTTAATCTGTTCGAACTTTTGAGTATACCGATCAAATAGTTCGTTCTGATAGTTTTCATACGACTCTCAATTCAATCCAAGTAATTTTAATTTGAGGATACATTTGTTACAAAAGTTCAAAACAAATAAAGCAATCAGAGATTAAATAATTAGCTACGAATTAAATTTGTAACAAAAGGTTTTCTACAAGTTAATGCTTTGTAGTAGTGGCATGTGACATCGCTCATTTCTACTTATCTTCTCTAATTAAGAAAAAGACGTACAAATATAATAGCCACACATCTCTGTGTTGTTACTAAGCGATTTCCCAAATACAGAGAAAAAAACCCACAGCTAAATAATTAATAACACTTTTGTAAACTAGAAGTCGCTAAGATAACCACACATCTCGTTTTTTATACCTAGTAACATTGTTTATGTCAAAAACATTGTTATTAGAATATTTTTGGTTGAGTATATGGCTCGATCTATTGCATCCATTTCAATCTTCCCACAAAATCGCTATTGTTTCAAAAATGAAAACGTATCAATGGAGAACATCTCAGTGCATGTTCGGCTAGACAAGTTCGACCTCATTTGATTTATTTAATACACGGGATTTTGTTCCCATCATTCAGGTTTTCAATTGATTTCGATTGTAGAGTTTGTGTGGTTGTTCAATTCGTTTGTTTGTGTATCGACAAGTATGGAAAAACGTTGTGATCATTGTGATCTCTATCCGGAAGATTATTCATGGGATGATCTGGGATCATGCAAGGCTAACAGTATCAGTAGCGTACCAATACCGTGATGAACCGAACTGATATCGTCCTAGCAAAATCGATACCACATTGGTTCTGACTGAACATCGGTATCGGTAGTGGTTTTCAATCTATGTAAAACACGTGTCGATTGATATCCTTTTGGACATATATTACGACTTTTTTTTTTGGGTTTTATGTTTTGGTTGCTATACCGAGTGACGTGTAATGATCGAACCGAAGCTGACTGAATCCCCTCCGCAACACGCCGTGCAATTCCACTAGTTATCCTCTAAAATCACGCCTCATCAATATATAGTCCTAGAATTCATTCAAGATTTTCTGTTTCTAGGCGTACTTGCCTTAAAGAGACAGTTTACTATAGTCATTTAAGTGAAAACTAAACTATTCAACTTCACTGTTAAATACTGTCTTTTACAAACTACATTTTTAATCAAAGTAAGTTTATAACAATGCAACAGACTAAGATTGTGCCTATAGTATTAATCAACATCTGGTCATATAGTACAGCTGTTTCCAATTTTGATTAGTCTAGTAACAATTAGGACCAATCTCGATCAGCTTAAGATTCCCTTTAATTATGTTTGTGGGGATTTATAACGAGATGCATAAAGATTTTGGATTCCCTTCCCCCACACACCCATTGACCCACATGTGGGTAAGTGATGTCCTAAACACAAAAGTTTTTCCTCAACCATTTAATGGGCCCGAACACACGCTTTATGTCTTAATATATTACATACCCCACGTGGCTAGAAACTCGTATATAAACCCCTAGCCCCCAAATCCATACATTCATATTCTTGTTCATAAAAACCAAAATTTAAACCCCTATCTAGCTAGTGATCAAGAACTTAAGATATGTCTGGTGTCTGGGTATTCAAGCAGAACGGTGTGGTTCAACTAGTGGAGAGCCCTGGAGGTGATTCATGTCACGGTTCGACTCGATGTAAGGTCCTGGCCCATGTACAAATGAACGAAGTGGTGACTTCGTATGATAGGCTGGAGAGAATCTTGTTATCATTAGGATGGGATAGGTACTATGATGATCCTGATTTGTTGCAGTTTCATAAAAGATCGACTGTGCATCTCATTTCTCTCTCTAAAAACTTCAACAAGCTCAAATCGATGCATATGTTTGATATAGTCGTCAAGAACCGCAACATGTTTGAAGTAAGAGACATGTAGCTAGTACCTTAGTTAACTAGCCATCCATATATCTAGTTATGGTTGGCAATGTCTTTTCGTTTGGATTACAACAAGTGTGTGTCGTGGTTTCCGGGTTAATTAGTTTATCACATCGAAGTGAATTAGTGGTTTGTTCCTCTTCGGTATGAGTAAAGTATGTGCCTTTTTTTGGCAAAGTAAGTCCAAGGTTGATCATGGGGTTGTCACAGTGTTCGACTGCATAATGGACCCGAAATTTGAGTTTTTGTAGTTTCTAATATCAAAGTTGATTAGTGCTATATTATTTTTCACTTAGAAGCTAAAACAACAACAATTTAGCAATATGTTTAAACATATAAGTTAAATTGATATATCTCTACATTACATATATTGATTATTTGAGCGAACTAATCATCTATCTGCACTTCTTTACACAAAATATCTTGTTGATTAAATGTTCAATCCTTTTGTAACATAACACAATTTATAAAACTATAAAGCTCTAGGCATAACTTTGTCCTTCATAGTGGCGAAGCTTGACAATGAAGACGTGAGGTCGAAAACGTATATACCCAAAAATTTCTATAGAACCGGGGGATCGAAAACGTATATACACAAAAATTTCTATACGAAAAAAACATATATAACACTACTGAGCGAAAAGTTCAGGGGTTGGGCGCCCCCGGCCCCTCTTAAGCTGCGCCCCTGCTCCTTCAAAAAACAAATCCAATTCAAAACATATCATTTTCTCATGGAAGAACTGATTTAATTACAGGTCAAAAGCTTTTAACAACCAAACAATGTCTTAAAGTTTTTAACAACCAAACAATGTCGCACGTCTAGGAAAACATATATTCACCAGGGAAAAAACTAGTGGCAAGTTATTTTGTTATGGATTATTTATGGACAAATTTTGCTACGGTTTATGTAGGTCCCTCGGAGGATGAGGTCAAACATTATCCTTGTTATGTTTAACACACTAGCAAGTGCGGAATCCAAGCTAGAATGCAAACCGGTAGTTTATATGAGAACACAAGCCACAAAGAGAAAGGTAGACACACGAGATATCAAAGTTTTCTCTTGTATTTCAGTGGACACGGTTACAGCCCTTTACCAACTGAAAATACTCTCTCTACAAGACTGAGTTCACTCACACACTTACACCTCTTGTCTCTCTCTGAAAAGAAGTGAACACATTACATGGGTATATATACCCAAACACAGATCGTCTGGTCGAAGGATCAGATAGACTGATCGAAAGATCATCTATCGATCTGAAACCTACCGAAGGATCACATATACCTCGAAGGATGATATCCTTCGAGGTCCATCTATATCTATCGAAGGTTTATCCTTCGAGCTCATCGAAAGATATAAACAATCCTTCGATGACTCATCCTTCGACCCAAACAACTTACAAACTATGTTCTAACTGTTTGGCCAAGTCAAACCAGGAGGATGGTTGACTTGGTCAAACTTACATCGAACACACATAATTAACAAACCTAAGACGTAACTCAGACTAACACAAGACATCGTTTTGTATCATGACAAAATACAGACAAAGTACAGACACAAGTGCACCAACAAACTCCCCCTTGGCTGTAGCTTTGTCTCGATCTTCGTGTCTTCAAGTCTTTGACGTCCTTTCAAGTCTTCAATGTCGGAGGATCTTTAAAGTCTTCACGTCTTGAAAGCAGAAAGTGTACCAACAAACTCCCCGTTTCATGTAGGAAGTGTGTTGACAAACTCCCCCTTAACATAAGCTCCCCCTTGAGTTATGCTCGTGAAAGTCTTGATCTTTAGTACTCGAGATCCTTGTGGTGTTGATGATGGTTAGCGGCAACTCGATCATCTTCATCATTTGAGTGCCTTCACGTGGTGTCTTCATTCCGAAGCTTGTCATCAACCATGTTCTCCTTGCCTTTAGAATCTGCACATGCAAGAAATCTAAACGCGTAATGAGAACAACTGCTTGGAATATAGTAAACATAAACAAATGACACACGTATGACCATATCTCAATCAACTACCGTCCGACAGTTTGAAAGTTTAACAAATTTATCAATTTTAGTCTTTAACTTTCAAAATTTGCAAATTTTAACCGTTTATGAAGAATTAGTCGTTTCGGTTTTCAATCAGGTTTCAGGTAACGAAGACTCGAGATCCAACATCGTACAATCGAAAATAAGACAGAAATAAAATCTTTTTGGCTTTTAGAAAGTTTATGTTAAAACACACCTAAATTTTTTTTTTTTTTTTGGAATTTTTGAATATTTCAAATGTAAAGACTGAAAGCAGTAAATAAATATATACCAATATGCAGAAACTGAAAGCATTAAATAAATATATACAGACATTCTTTTTGTGAGTTTCGAGGGTAAGAGAATCATATCAGTGTACGGTCATGCCAAAACGCTCTTGTTGTTCAATTAGTTAACATTAAGATAAGCATCCTATAACAATCATCGGTATTGTCGTCCACTTAAGCTCAACTTATCAGATGTAATCATGGCGAGGGGATACATTAAGGTATGATTTATACTTACCGACCGGTGTTCATCCACATCACGACACATTCCCGTATCAAGGTATGCACGAGGGTTCATCTTACCGGTGAGTATACCGATTATCATCTGTTTGACCGTATATGATGTGAGAAACTCACTTATTTGAATGAAAACAAGCCCTATGTGATATAATCACTTATTGATGAGGAACTTGATTTTCATATGCATGAGGGCACAGGAGCAAGTCCGTGAACAGGTCAGTACTTTCGTACAGCAGAGAGACGAACTTGGCTCCTGGATAAATGTGATATTATATCACTTATTTGTGGACATGTGATTGTTGATCACTTATTGAGGTCGAATGCAATATGTACACGCATGTATGGTATCATGGAAGATCTAGACTTGCGTCCCCGTTATTTTTCGGAAAAAGATACAACCATGATACCCAGATGATAAGCAGCATAAAGACCGAATATTTCAGAACCTCGGCAATCTCTCAAACGAAATTTCGGTACTAAGACCATATGCCAATGAATGGTTCCCACCTGGTCTTCAGTTGATTTAAGTTTATATCACCCTACACACTTTAAAATGATTGTGAGCCTACCGATACATCTTATATAGAGCTGCTTATCATTTTTCATTTTAGGTTTAAAGAGGTTTGGACAGACCACTGATGTACTATCATTTTCTCTTTTGCTCGCAAGGAAACTCATTTTTGCTTTTCTATTGTTTTTGTGTTTTTTTTTGAAATTTTTTGATGTTTTTGGATTTTCAAATTTGGATTTACTCCCCCTAAAATCAACAAACTAAGATAAATTTTAAAACACAAAGGTATTTACAAAAATGATTTTCCGATGTTGGTTTTACTCTTACTTGACCTTAATGCCGTTTACCAGTAATAAATAGTCAAATTTTGATTTGTCAAATGCTTTGGTAAAAAGGTCGGCACGTTGGTCATCGGTGTGGACGTAAGCAACATCGATTAGCCTTTTCTCAAAGCAATCACGTATGAAGTGATACTTAATTTCGATGTGCTTAGTCTTCGAATGCTGCACAGGATTTCTAGTGATCTGTAAGGCAGCAGAATTATCAACGTAAATAGGAGTAGTTAGGAATTCAAAACCGTAGTCTCGCATTTGTTGTTGGATCCATAGGACTTGGGAGCAACAACTTGAGGCAGCAATGTATTCAGCTTCGCATGTTGATGTAGCGACGCACGTCTGCTTCTTGCACTGCCATGTGACTAGGCGATTTCCCAAAAACTGACATCCAGCCGTTGTGGATTTGCCGTCGATTTTGCATCCGCCAAAATCAGAATAACTGAATGCGATCAAGTCAAAGTTATTATCCCTAGGGTACCATAGACCGGTGTCAGGGCAACCCTTCAAATAACGAAAAATCCTTTTTACAGCTGCAAGATGTGAGGCCTTCGGGTTGACTTGATATCTGGCAAGCAGGCACGTTGGGTACATTATATCTGGTCTTGATGCTGTAAGGTACATAAGAGATCCAATCATCGCGTGGTAGTATGAGGGGCTAACAGCTTCTCCCTTCAAGTCTGGAGTAATTCCGTGATTTTGCGGCAATGGGGTACCGATGGGCGTTGCATCAGACATCTGGAACCGGCTCAAGATGTCACCAACATATTTAGTCTGATGGATGAATATCCCAGACTCGGTTTGTTGTACTTGTAGGCCCAAAAAGAAAGTCATTTCCCCCATAGCACTCATCTCGAATTTATCCTGCATAATGCGCTCGAAATTCCTACACAAAACATCATTAGTAGAACCAAAAATGATATCATCAACGTATACCTGAACCAGTAGAAGATCTCCATCTTGTTCTTTGATGAAAAGAGTACAATCGATAAGACCTCTGCGAAAACCATTCTCCAGCAGATAATTAGATAAGATTGCGTACCAAGCTCGCGGTGCTTGATGTAGACCATAGAGAGCTTTGTTGAGCAACCAAACCCGATTGGGATGGATAGGATCTTCAAAACCTGGAGGCTGTTCGACGTACACCTCTTCTTCCACCACACCATGTAAGAATGCACTTTTCACGTCCATCTGGTATACCTTGAAACCTTTGAATGAGGCATAAGCCAGAAAGATCCGAATTGCTTCTAGACGTGCAACAGGTGCATACACTTCGTTGTAGTCGATCCCTTCTATCTGACGAAAACCTTGAACGACTAGCCTTGCTTTGTTTCGAATAACGACTCCACGGTCATCCTTTTTGCATTTAAACACCCAACGGGTACCAATCTTCTTGTAACCAGCAGGTTTCTCTACGAGTTTCCAGACACCAAGCTTCTGGAATTGTTGCAGTTCTTCCTGCATTGCTTCAACCCAAAAGTTATCTTTCAAAGCTTCTTTCCAAGTTCTTGGCTCTTCCTGTGAGACATAACACGCGAAAGACCAATCATTTTGTTGACCAGATTCTCGGATAGTTGCATACAAGCCTGCATTGTTGTTGTTTCGCAACATGTTTCTTGTTTGAACGCCACTCTGTACATTTCCGATGATGTTTTGTTGAGGATGGGTATTGTGAATCCTTGTTTCTGGATTATCTTGAACTGGAATGTTTGTACCCAGATTGTTGAGATTGAGATCAACAACCAATTCAATGCCCGGAATTGACGAAGAGGATGATGCAGTAGCTTCAGCTGTTCTAGGGGCGTCCACTGGAGGAGTACCCTCTGAAGTACCATGAACTGCTGTTGTTGGAGCTTCTTGATCTGCATCTAGAAATTCATCATCCTCTGAAGATTCGTTCAATTCGGTAGCATCGTGAAAATCCTCATTGTCGAGAGCATTATTGTTCACCGAAGATGGTTCTTGATTGACAATAATTGGACGAACCAACGGTGAATCTGTTGCATTGTCACTCTCGAAAAACATCCTTGCCGCAACGTTTTCTTCAACTGCTTCAACATTGATCGAATTGAAAAAGTCATCGTACTCAAACATCCAAGGCTGACCAGGATTTCTAATTGGCAAAGTGTGCCTTTGTACTCTGACTTCAGACCATTCCTCGACCCTTTTAGTCTCTAGATTCCAGACTCTTAAGTTCGGGGTGGAATACCCAAGAAAGTATCCATCAATTGCTTTTGCCCCAAACTTTCCATTAGGATCGATTATTGTGCACGGAGCTCCAAACGGTTCAAGATATGACAAATCTGGTTTCCGTTTGTTAATAAGCTCAAAGCAGGTCTTGTTGTGCCTTTTAACTGTAAGGACTCGGTTCAACGTATAACATGCAGAGGCCACAGCTTCACTCCAGAATGGAATGGGCAACTGCGACTCTACCAACATAGTCCTAGCAGTCTCGATCAATGTGCGGTTCTTACGTTCAGCGACACCATTTTGTTGAGGAGTATAAGCCGCACTAAATTCGTGAAGAATACCTTTTGAAGTGCAAAACTCCGCCATGGCATGATTTTTAAATTCAGTACCATTGTCGCTACGTATCCGCCTAGCCTTCAACTTATATAGATTCTCAATCTGAATGATCAAGTTTTTGATAATACCGAAGGTTTCACTCTTGTGTGCCATGAACGCCACCCAAGAAAATCTTGAATAATCATCAGTTATCACGAGGCAATATTGATCATTCCTAATACTTTTGTGCTTGACAGGACCGAACAAATCCATGTGCAAACGTTCAAGAGGAACAGCCACCGTGTTGATTTTCTTTGTAGGGTGTCGCTTCTTCGTTTGTTTTCCTTTCTGGCACGAGACACAGACGTCTTGAAGATGGAAGTTTTTAAGAGGAACACCATTCACTAATTCATTTGATACCAAATGATTCATTTTGCGTAAGTGAATGTGACCCATTCGTCTGTGCCAAGAGATTGTGTCTTTTTCTGTGGCTTTGGAAACGAAACAAGTTGCTTGTGCAGACGTTGTGATAGCTTGGCTCATATCAAGGACGTACAAGTCATTTATCCTTGGAGCAGATAAGAGAATCCATTCTTTTGGAATTTTGAAACCGGGTTTCAGCACATAACATCCATTTGCATCAAAGTGTACTGAGAACTGCTTATCACATATTTGAGAAACACTAAGAAGATTGTGATCAAGTTGTTGTACAAAGTTGATCTTATCAAAACTCACAACCCCGTTGGAAATCATTCCTTCACCCGTAATATATCCGCCTTTATCTCTAGCAAAAGCAACATAACCTCCTCTAATAGATTTAACATCGTAGAGAAGCTTCATGTCGCCTGTCATGTGCCTGGATGCCCCACTATCAACAATCCAATGACTACTGATAGTTCCTCCTGGAACACCCTGCACATGAACTCACTTGATTAGTTGGAGATGGGGACCCAAGCCATTGTGGTCTTGGGTCTTCCATTTTCATCAACAACAATAACTTCTATTCTTTGATGATTCGAAAATTGTGATGATCCCCCTGAATTTGTGGTTAATTTAGGTTTCCATGTCTGTTGAGTTTTACCAGTTTGATTGTTTGAAGATTTAACTTCGTGATTGTTTGAAGTTTTTGAAAATTTTGAACTTTCTGGTTTAACTGAAACAGATTGTTTTTGAGCCACATCAGTTTTAAGTACTTTCTCAATTTTCTTGACCTGTTGGCGTTTTTGTTTCTTTTCCCTTTCTTTTACAAGGCGGGGATCTTGTTTTACAGAAATAGATCGCTTGCGGTCAGGTTGGTCACGGGTATCATCAACTTTGCCCTTTTGTTTATGAAGATATGGACAATTTCGAATTATGTGTCCAACTGTACCACATTCAAAACTTGATCTTCGTTCAACAAACCCCGAAGTATCATGTGATCGTCTTACCGATGATGAACTTTGTGATCCCGAGGTACTAGGTTTTGAACTATTTGGTTCATTCCTTTTCATCACTGTTGCTTTCTTGACAAAATCTAAGTTAGATTGATTTTCAAACGTTTCAATTTTGTCCGTTCCCTTAGATTTCACAAAGTTCACATTTTTGTTCTTCTTCTGATTCGGCTTCCTTTGACCTTGAGTCGTTGCTTTTCCTTTTGGTTTGGTATGATTTTGCTGTTTTTGCACTGTTGGTAATTTCTGATTTCCATATTGTTTTCGAACTTCAGCCTTTGGAATAGGAGGACACTGTGTTACTGTAACATGTGATCCTGTCTTTCCCAAAAACTTACTTGTTGAATTTTCAAAAACTTTACTGATTAAAGATTGATTTACATTCTTAATCGGAAAATCTTTGTCAGAATAAATTTTATTATCACCAACAAGAGTATACAGCAAATCCACACTCTCCGACTCTTGTGCAGACAAGGACTCGATTGCAACAGTCTTAGCGGGTTTTGCAGGAGGATCACACAGAATATGATTCTCAAGAGGTATGTCCTCTTCTTTGATCAACGCATCAGACTTTGCTGAATCAGTATCATCAGATTCATCATCAGAAGAATCAGCATCCTCAACAACAACTGGAGGATCCTGATTCTGTTCAGCAGAAGACACACATGTATCTGCTGACACATCCGAATCTGATGATACTTCTTTCTTGTATCCGAGTCCTGTTGCAAATTCATTAACATCTAGAGGAACAGATGGTTCAAAGAAAGTTCTATCTTCCTCATCAGGCATGGCATCATAATTGTGTCTCACAGGTGGTGGACATTTCTTGTAGCCTATGCATGTGACATCCCTTTTCTCTTTCTGAACGTCAATGATGTGATCCAACACATAGCTAGAGCTCAAATAACTGTCTAGCTTAAGTTGGATCGCCTCACTTTCAGTTTTGACACAAGCCATTTCCTTTTGCATTACCTCAAGGCGAGTTATATACAAATTAATGTCAGTTTGTTTTCTGGAAACCATTTTAGTTAACTCGGTTTTATCTTTCTTTAATTTTTCAATTACTGATTTAAACTCCTTTTTCATGGTTTTCATAAAACATGTTGGCTTCAGTGCACTTCGAGAGATCCACGGTCAATTTCTGATTGTGGATGAATGTCACATCATATTTCTCTTGCAAAGCCTCGTGTTTGCTTTGCAATTCACACCACTTATCATTCAATGAAACATGTTTGTCTTGCAAGTCAAACAGACTAGCTTGTAAAGCATCATGTTTGCCTTGCAACTCAGACATGTTTGCCTCTAAATCAGCACATTTAACATTTAAACTATCACAGTTATCACAACTAACAGCAATGGGTTCATCGACACATACCTGACTTGATGAACTGTCGACATTAGCCATAAAGGCTGAATGGAGAGAAGACGAAGAATAAGCAGCTTGATCCACCAAGATAGATCTTCTTTCAGTTTCTGCTGCAGCTTCTTCCAAAAGCTCATCAATGTCTGCATCGACTGACGCACTTGATGTCTCATCCACCTGATCATTGCCTGAGTTTGAGGATTCTTCATCTGAGCTTCCACTATAACCAGAAGAGTCTTCATCCTCAGAAGAGTCATCACCATTGGTGGAAGATTCTCCACCACTGGTGTGCTTAAGATCCTTCACGACTTCAGCAAAACACCCTGTTCCATCGGGAGCATCACCGCTCAACTGTATTGACCAATCACAACCTTCATCTACTTGAACCACAAGTGCCTGGTTGGCATTTGATGGTCCTGCTTGACTCTGGTTGTTGACAGGCACCAATGTGCGCTCATTGTTCCTTACTTGGTTCTGATTTGCCCTGTTGCCTTGACCTCTGAAAGGATTTTGGTTTCCATGTTGAGATGGCCTCGTACATTCACGTTTGAAATGACCACGTTCACCACAATTGAAGCACTTAACAGCCTGCTTATCAAACCCATACTTGGTGTCTTTCTTGCTTTCCAAGCTGGTTCTGCCAGTTCTTTCCATGAAATCCTTTGCTCGCCTAACAGCACTGGCAAAGGCCCACTTGATCTCCATCATCTCCATTTCCTCTTTATCGATCTGCTGATAGTCTTCTTGAGTCAAATTAATGTTGCCAATCTGACCTTCCACAAATCCACAGTATGCGCTCACCAAAGTGTTTAGAAGCTCCATATTTTCTTTTGCTACTTCAACACTGACTTTAGAGAAACTTGAGGTGTCGAGCCGTACTGTATTTGGCTTTGATTGCTGACTAGCAGATGATGTGCTTCCATAACATGCTTGCTGTTGAGGAGGAAGTGGATTCCCGTATAAATCTGTTGGTCCGGTAGGTCGAACAGGTAATGGATTTCCAAACATATCAGTTGCTCTGATAGATCGTTGGCTTTGCTGTTGTGGTACTGGTTGAGGGACTGGTTCAAGCGGATTTCCATACATGTCTGTTGTTGTAGGAGGATTGCCATACAGGTTAGTGCTAGACACAAACGCTGTTTGAATTGGAGCGTGTGAAGAAGGTTTTGTAGAAGTGCTAGAAGTTCCATAATACATTTCAGGATTTTGTGGCACTGGAACCCTATTTGCCTTGAGAGTTTCTTCCTGATTCTTGTTTTCTAGGAGTTGAGCAAAGTCATTGAAGTTTGTTGTAGCTAAAGTGCCATTGTACTTCATGATTTCCAAGAAAGTATTCCATTGAGGTGGCAGTGCATCTGCAAACTTTTTCACTACCTCTGCTGAAGTTGTTACAACCCCAATATTTGCCAATTCAGTCAGCAAATGATTAAAACGACTTGTCAAATCTCCTAAAGATTCATTCTCCATACAAGTAAAACCATCAAACTCTTTCTTTAGCAGGTCTTTTCTCAATTGACGTGTCGCTTCATTTCCTACGCCCCTTATCTTCAATGCGTCCCACAACTTCTTCGTTGTTGTCTTGAAACTGACAAATTGATGATAAATATCTTTGCTTAACGCCTGAGTAAGAATGGCATACGCTTTCTTCTCTAAGTCATAGACCTTCTTCTGATCTTCCGTAAGATCGGCAAACGTAGCAGCAGATGAAGCGGCAACCTCTATTGTTTCATCAAAATCTGTGATGAAACGCAACCACAATTCTGTATTTTGACCAAGGACGTATGTATGAAATCTATCAAACCATCCCGGATATTCACTAAAGTGCATCAACTTTGGAGGCCTATTCAAACTTCCCGTTTCACTCTCGCTTAACAAAATGCTTTGAATACTTGGAGTTTGATTTGATACGAATGCCCATTGACCGGTAGATATAGCATTAGCTTGCGAAGATACAGGTACGGGAGATTCGGCCCATGCAGGAGATAAACTGGTATTTCTATACTTTCCCGAATCCGGAGTCGGAGTACCATAATACATTTCTGTATTAATCGGAACACCCCACATCGAATTCATTTTTGATACGCCGAAGGATCCCTGATCGAAAGATGAGAAAAACACAAACTTGTTAAACTTACACAGACTAGGATCGAAGGATCAACACTTGTTCGAAGGATCAACAGTGTTCGAAAGATCACTGTTGAATTTCGAACAATGATTTCGAAAGATTCTCCAATCGTAGGATCCTTATCTTTCGAATAAGAGCTGTAGATCGAAAGATATATACTTCGAAAAGATTCCTTGGATCGAAGGATAAGTCACAGACTTTGAAGGATGTTCGAAGGATGATTATCTATCGAACTTCCTTTGATCGAAAGATGATCTTTCGACTTCGAAGGATATCCTTCGATCTGAACTGACACAGTTGACAAAAGTGACAGGTTGGTGAAAAGGTGATGGGTTGGTAGAAATCTTTCGGCAGAAGGCAGAAGGTATGGTCAGACCATACTTTTTACCAAAACAAGATTTGAACCATAAAATATTACTTAAAAAGGCAGATCTTATCCAGAAAACCGGTCACCGGAGTAAGCCGGAATTTGGCCGGAAATGACCAAAATTCTTAAAAACAAGTTTTTAAGTTACCCAACCCGTCCTTTAACACACCCGGTAAGTTTAGAACACGTTTTAACGTCAAGAAAAGCGAGAAAAACACTGAAAACGGGTGCTAAACCATGTGAGTTTTGTCCAAATACTCCAAAGTCTTGTATAAACTCGGTTTTTAACAAGGAAAAGAGCCACGGCTCTGATACCACTTGTAGGTCCCTCGGAGGATGAGGTCAAACCTTATCCTTGTTATGTTTAACACACTAGCAAGTGCGGAATCCAAGCTAGAATGCAAACCGGTAGTTTATATGAGAACACAAGCCACAAAGAGAAAGGTAGACACACGAGATATCAAAGTTTTCTCTTGTATTTCAGTGGACACGGTTACAGCCCTTTACCAACTGAAAATACTCTCTCTACAAGACTGAGTTCACTCACACACTTACACCTCTTGTCTCTCTCTGAAAAGAAGTGAACACATTACATGGGTATATATACCCAAACACAGATCGTCTGGTCGAAGGATCAGATAGAATGATCGAAAGATCATCTATTGATCTGAAACCTACCGAAGGATCACATATACCTCGAAGGATGATATCCTTCGAGGTCCATCTATATCTATCGAAGGTTTATCCTTCGAGCTCATCGAAAGATATAAACAATCCTTCGATGACTCATCCTTCGACCCAAACAACTTACAAACTATGTTCTAACTGTTTGGCCAAGTCAAACCAGGAGGATGGTTGACTTGGTCAAACTTACATCGAACACACATAATTAACAAACCTAAGACGTAACTCAGACTAACACAAGACATCGTTTTGTATCATGACAAAATACAGACAAAGTACAGAAACAAGTGCACCAACAGTTTAGTTATGGATAGCTTGACGCGAATGAATCCTGTCACAAAATTGAGAAAATGGATATTTAAATAACAATTAAAACATTTTGATAAAATTCTACCATCATAGCGAACATAAAGTTAATTAAAAGTATAAATTAAATATAATTTAATAAATTTTGAAGCAAAATAAAGAAAATTAATATATTGTAAAATACTTGTATTATAGTAAAAGTCGTAGCAATCACTTGCAAAAGCGAACATATTTAACAAAATACGTAGTAAATGCATGAAAATAAATATTTAACAAAAAAAATTAATTGAAAAATAACAAAAAAAGCCAAAAATATGTAGTGAACTAACACCTAACAAAACTCATAGCAAAAATATGGTAGCCAAATTCGTAGCAAAAACCGTAACAAATGTGATTTCACAACAAAAGTTCGGCGATTAGATTAAATGAATTTCCACTAATAAAATACGTAACAAAAAGGGTTTTCTACAAATTAATACTTTGTGGTAGTGGCAAGCAACATCACTCATTCCTACTAATCTTCTCAAGATTTTAAATAAAAAAACAAATACAATAACCATACATCTTCATGTTATTACTAAGCTCAATTTCATAAATACAAATCAACAAATACCCGAACGAAAAAACAAAACCTTTCTAAACAAGAATTGAAGTCGCTACAATAATCATACATCTCTTGTTTTTTAGCCCTACATTAACCACACATCTCCTTGTTTTGGATACCTAGTGACGACGGGCCAACCGGGTGCCCAATTTGACCCGTCTTGGGCTTCTCTCATGTAGGCCCAACTGGTAAAGGCCCAGTAGTAATACTTGTCTCTTAAGGGACTTATGCATATGAGGGGGAAAAGATCTTCCAGATAACAAAGGCATTTAATGTCTGTCTGATAAGAAGAGCATCGCCGGCAACATGGTACTTCTGAACTGGCCTCATTAAATGAAGCCAGAGATCTTGTCGTTGGGGCTCAGACACCTGTCTGAGTCCCCCAAAGCTGATCAGAGACCGTTAGTTCCTCTTGGTATCTCTCCATCAAGAAGATAAGCCATCTCGGCTATATAAGGAAGGTAAAAAGAAGGATCAAGGTAACTTACTTAATGCTCTGTATCGTCATTTATTCCGACCACTATTCCCTTACATTAAATATCCACACTTATAACCGATTCACACCACAGAGAATATTCTGACGACCACACTCGTCGAAATAAGCTTCTCTCTTACTCTCCAGCAAGTTTACTTACTCTCACGCCGGAGCTTGGTCACTGATACCCCCCCCCCCCCGGGTCCCCCATGACGAGGCTAACGGTTTCCTTTTTGTAGAAAGCAAAGGCTGGAATATTACGACATCAGCGAATACCCTTTGAACGTCATCCAGGGATTCGACATTGGCGCCATTCGTGGGACAGTTCAGTCCAGCTGATTTTCCCACTAAAAATCATCGGCGTTGTAATAACCCAATCTGCAAGAGAGATAACATGGCAACACCACCGAGTTCACGGACCATCCGGACGGTGCAAGGTAACCATGACAGGGTTACAGTGGAAGACATTACCCATGAGGAAGAGAACGAGAACCAGACGAGAACCATGGAAAGGGAAGAGACCATCACCCCAGATTTCGTCGCCATGCACAGGGAAGAACTCAAGAAGCATCTCGAGGACCTGGAGAGACAGGAGAGGCTTGAAAGCCTCAAGGTCAGATTATCCTTTGATACACCATTAACAAGGGAGAAATAGGTCCACAGAACAAGAACGATAGCCCTGACCCTCTAGAAACCTTCATGACATCCCTCAGGCAGATGTCATCAGAAGAGAGAGAAGACCTCATCACAGGAAAAGGGCTAAAGGGAAAAGAAAAGGAAAAGGAGAATCAAAGCTACGATGGTCTGGATCAACCCTACCTTCCTCAAGATTTAGCGGATGTCACACCCCCAAAATCCACACGCGGAGTACCACCAATCATATTGAACATATAAGTAATAAGTAAAAGTAAATGTAATCCATCACAATACAATTGGTGTCCAATCAAAAACATAGTATAGGTAGCGGAAGCATAGTATAAAAAATCCAACACAAGTGTTTAGTTCAAAGAGCCATAACGTTTTCATAAAATCATCCACAATCCGTGCCCACAACGACCGCGCCTCCCGTGCAAGCTCCAAGAATACCTATGGTCCTGCAAGGCATGTAACAGAAAATCAACAACTAGTTGAGCGAGTTCACAGTAAGTAAGTTCGTTGCATAACTATGTGTTATTAACTAAGCCGTTGTGTAGATTCAATTGGTGGGGGCTTCCCATGTTGTATGTACTATCAGTGGGGGCTTCCCATGTTTGTATTTACTGTCAGTGGGGGATTCCCATGTTTGTATTTTCTATCAGTGGGGGCTTCCCATGTTTGTATTTACACTAGACTATTTGTAACCATAAGTGTTCTTCTTAACCCGAGAACAGTAGTACGTACAAGGTTTACGTAGGTTTTACGTAAGTGCCCTTCTTTACCCGAGGACAATGGTACGCATGGGGTTTACGTAGGTTTTACGTAAGTGTCCTTCCTGACCCCGGAAGACAGTAGCATGTGTGAGTTTACGTAGGTTTTACGTAAGTGTCCCTCGAAACCTGAGGACAGTGGTAAGTACTTGTTTACGTAGGTTTTACGTAAGTGCCCTGCTTAACCAGAGGACGATGGTAGATAGTCTAGTAGCCGTGTAAGTACGAGTAATTGTTAAATCCCATCATTCAACCTGTCACGGCCCCTGACCCGGTTTGACCCGTTTCAAGAGCCGTGGGACAGAAATACTGCGGTATTGATTTAATTGAGTTTAACAGCGGAAACAGGATCGCTTAAAGCTAAAATTTTTCCCCGATTATTTATTTCACAATTCGGGATAAAACCCCGATAATTTACAATATTATATTTTTACTATAAAAGTGTGATATTACAAAATCATTTATTTATTTTATATTGAGCCACTATCTTAAGCTTGAAATGCTCCCCAGCACTTTTCCTGAATTACAACAGATCACCTGAAACATGTTTGAAAAAGGTTTTGTCAGCGGGAAATACTGAGTGAATCATTCTATTTACTAAAATGACACATTGGTTATAATTTATAGTATTAAGAGCGATTACAATGTTTCTGATATCAAGCCAACTACCCACGGTACTTGCCACTCGACCCATTGGCCCATTCGTCCAATGGTGTCTGTGACTATGGTCATATCCCCCAATTGGCTGCCCCAATGGTGACGATTTTGAAGTAATGTATACAAAACCCCACATACCGGCTGTAACTTGGTGATTACAAAGACTTAATCCCCGTAATTATAACTTTGAATAAAACATGATTTTGTAAATAGATTTGATAAAAAGAGAGAATGACTCACATTGCTGATTTAATATGGTCAGAGTCTAATCTATGATTTAGCCTTGTTAACCTAATGTAAATAACAATGCACACAAAACTGGGTTAGTAATCAATCCAGCAATTACGATAATTTATGAGATCAAATTCTCACAATGAATGTCAAAATGCAATACTTTGTCCATCGAATTAACGATGATCCGTTGAATTAACAACGAATGACAAGGTATAATACTTTACCCATCGAATTAACGATGATCCGTTGAATTAACAACAAACGATAAAGTATAATACTTTATCTATCGAATTAACGACAATCCGGCAAATTAATGATGAACGATAAAGTATAACCCTAATGTGGGCGGCATTTAAACATGCATTGGATATCTTGATCGTCGGATAAATGAATCGTAGCAGCGATTGTGCTAATACCCTGTTTTGTAGCAGAATTTCGATACCCGGGGGTGTAATTTCGGAATAACAGTTCGTAACACAGTGTATTTGTGAGAATTATTTCATCGTAAAGTGTTCAGAAAACGAATGCCAATGTCTGCTATTTATAGGTGAAATTTTGCTAGCTTACGGACCGTAAGCTTGTCAATGTTGCGGTCCGTATGACTGCTTACGGACCGTAAGGTTGAGACTGTTGCGGTCCGTATGGAATCAAAATAGGCTATTGGGTAGCCACGACTGAAACTAGCTTAGCTGAGTTGACATACTCGAAATTTAGTAACTTGACAACGAATTAAGTGGATAATCGTCCACTAGGGTTTATCCCCCCTTGAGTTTTAGGGGCCCTAATCCTGATTCTGAAAATTCTGAAAATTTTAGGGTTTGTTCAGAATCACTCGGGTGTCTCAATTAGGGTTTCCTTTTTGACTAATTAATATATTAAATAGTACTTTTGATGAGAGTTGTTACATTCTACCCACCTTAAGAAAAATCTCGTCCTCGAGATTTACTGGAATAAGTGTGGATACTTCTTCTTCATTTCTGATTCCAGTTCCCAAGTGTATTCAGCTCCCCTCTTTGAATCCCACTTGACTTTGACTAAAACTAGTCGTTTGTGTTTGAGAAACTTGATCTTTCGATCTTCAATTTGAAGAGGTTTCTCAACAAATTTTAACTTTTCGTTTACCTCTATATCTCGAAGAGGTACTACCAGAGATTCATCTGATAAGCATTTCTTGAGATTGGATACATGAAATACATTATGTACTCCAGATAATTCTTCTGGTAATTGTAAACGATAAGCTACTGGTCCTATACGTTGGATCACTGAAAATGGTCCTACGTACCTTGGACTTAGCTTTCCTTTCTTTCCAAATCTGACTACTCCTTTCCAAGGAGAAACTTTCAACAGTACTCTGTCTCCAACTTGGAATTCTAACGGCTTGCTTCTATTGTCTGCATAACTCTTCTGACGATCTCGAGCCGTCTTCAATCTTTCCTTGATTTGAGTAATCTTATCAGTTGTTTCTTGCACTATTTCAGGTCCTGATAATTGACTTTCTCCTATTTCTGCCCAGCAAAGTGGGGTTCTGCACTTTCTTCCATACAGTGCCTCGAATGGAGCAGTTTCAATGCTTGAATGATAACTATTGTTATAGGAGAATTCAATTAATGGTAAGTGATCATCCCAACTTCCACCAAAGTCTATTACACATGCTCGGAGCATGTCTTCTAGAGTTTGGATTGTCCTTTCACTTTGTCCATCTGTTTGGGGATGATATGCAGTGCTCAGGTTTAGTCGAGTTCCCATAGCTTGCTGGAAACTTTTCCAGAAATGGGAAGTAAAACGACTATCTCTATCCGAAACAATGGAGAGTGGAACTCCATGTAATGATACAACTTCATCTACATACAATTTAGCCAGTCTTTCCATGCTAAAGGTTTCTTTCATAGGTAGAAAGTGAGCTGATTTGGTTAATCGATCCACAATTACCCAAATCGCATCATTACCTTTTCTGGTTTTGGGTAACTTAGTAACAAAATCCATTGTTATAAGTTCCCATTTCCATACTGGCATCTCTAACTGTTGTAGTAATCCTGAAGGTTTCTGATGTTCTGCCTTAACTTGTGAACAAGTAAGACATTTAGAAACATAGCTGGCTATGTCCTTTTTCATTCCTATCCACCAGAAGTTCTTCCTTAAATCTTGGTACATCTTATTGTTTCCTGGATGCATAGTGTACCTAGATTTATGAGCTTCTTCTAAAATCTTAGGTCTTAAGTCTCCCTGCTTAGGTACCCAGATTCTACTTTTGTGGAATTTCCAAATTCCATCTGCTCCTTGCTCTAATTCTTTGATTCGTCCTTTCATCCCTTCAGCATCATCCTTGATTGCTGTAGTTTGAACATTCTTCAATTGTTCCATTAAATCTATTTGTAGATTTAATCTGAGAGCACGAACCCTTCGTTGTTTCTCATAATACTTACGACTTAAGGCATCTGCAACTACATTTGCCTTTCCTTCGTGATACTGAATATCACAGTCGTAGTCACTTAAAATTTCCATCCATCTCCTTTGCCTCATGTTTAACTCTTTTTGCCCAAATATATATTTTAAACTTTTGTGGTCGGTGTAGACAGTAAATTTACTTCCGTAAAGATAGTGTCTCCAAATCTTAAGGGCAAAAATTACGGCTCCTAATTCTAAATCATGAGTCGTATAATTCTCTTCGTGCTTTTTCAACTGCCTTGATGCGTACGCAATTACCTTCTTGCGTTGCATAAGCACACATCCATATCCTAATTTTGAAGCATCACAATATACTTCAAAATCTTCAGTTCCTTCTGGTAAAGCTAAAATTGGTGCATGGGTTAATTTCTGTTTCAAAATCCTAAAGGCTTCTTCCTGTTTAGATCCCCATTCAAACTTAGTGGCTTTACAGGTTAACTTAGTTAATGGTACGGCTATCTTGGAAAAATCCTTAATAAACCGTCTATAATACCCAGCTAAACCTATAAAACTTCTAATTTCCATTGCTGTTTGTGGAACCTTCCACTTGGTAATTGCCTCTATCTTAGCAGGATCTACATGAATACCTTCATGATTCACCATGTGTCCTAAAAATTGCACTTCCTTTAGCCAAAATTCGCATTTCGAGAATTTGGCGTACAACTTTTCTTTTCTTAACAAAGTTAAGAGTGCATGAAGATGTTCACAATGCTATGTCTGACTTTTGGAATAAATAAGTATATCGTCTATGAAAACAATTACAAATTTATCCAAATATGGTTTACAGATCCTATTCATCATGTCCATGAATGCTGCAGGTGCATTCGTTAACCCGAAGGGCATGACTGTAAACTCGTAATGACCATACCTAGTTCTGAAAGCAGTCTTAGGTATGTCTTCTTCTTGTACCTTCAATTGATGATATCCAGAGCGTAAATCTATCTTAGAAAAATATCTAGCCCCCTGAAGTTGATCAAAAAGATCATCAATCCTAGGTAATGGATATCGATTCTTAATTGTAACCTTATTCAATTCCCTATAATCGATACACATTCTCATTGAACCATCCTTTTTCTTCACAAACAACACTGGCGCTCCCCAAGGGGATGAGCTAGGTTGTATGAATCCTTTACTTAGTAATTCATCTAATTGCTTTTTCAATTCTAACATTTCTGTGGGTGCCAACCGATAAGGTGCCTTGGCTATCG
>JARYGA010011314.1:0-40172 GCA_030545235.1 Helianthus tuberosus | reverse complement strand
ACACTGGTGACTATATCAGTATTTGTCGTTTCCCTTGACATCAAATTCTGAGACGCATTCCTTTTAACCGTTGGGTTCTTGTTGTTGAGATACGCCCTTGAATTCACATCGTTCGAATAAGCGTTGAATCGATTTCATGATCATTCACTTTGGTACTATTCGTATTTTTCTACACATAACGTAACTCTAGAGAGTTAACGTAGTCTAAATTTCGAGGACGAAATTTTATTAACAGGGGGAGAATGTGACAACCGGTAGTTTACGCCCTTAATTACGTGATTAACAGGCGATATATGCGACAATAAATAGTGTTTATGACGCAAATTAACTTAATTAGGCCGTCAGTAAGCTTAGGAACGCCTATTCGGTTCTACAGTGCACGTATGACGATCTGCGGAGAAACTGCTGGAAATTAAACGGTAACAAATTGAAACTGTACAAAATACTGACAACGCCGACTAATATTAAAATTTTTACGATATATTTTAGATTCGTAATTAAATTTTTATATCCATAGTCGAAACCGAATTGAAAAACGGATTAAAAGGCGAACGATGCCTTTTACGCGAATTTTTACTGTTATCGACGATCGAACGCACTAACGACATTTACCGACACCATTTTTCATATTTTTAAGACTAAACTTTTAGTTTACGACATTATGGAGCTTTCGGGGTTCCGAAAACGGGTTCGTAGGATTTGACGGGCCACTAGACACACGAGATTTGGGCTTGTGGGCCTTGAGCCCAAGCCTAAAACCCACAATACTAACCTGCTTATAAATAGGACCTTAGCCCCCTTTTAATAAAATTCCACAAAAACCAAACACAGACTTTAAGTCTATCTTTCCCCCCTCTCTCGATCTATACACTGCAAACCCACAAATCCATCTTCTCAAAACCTCACAAAAGTCAATCAGAACTTCACCCTCTCAAATTGAAGCACACTTGCTCACAACAAACCACAGCCGCAACATACTCATCTTTTTCCTCTCCATCTCCGGCGACTGGAGGAGTTCCGGTGGTCTTCTCCAATGAACGACGTACCCCCCCCCCTCTAATTTCTAATTAACGGCTGCCACCACCATCTGGTGGTGGTGTGCAGCGGCGCTACACAGAGAGAGACGGGGAAGAGAGACCGAGATACGAAGAGAGAGAAAGAAACGCGAAGAGAGAGAGAGAGAGAATGGAGAAAATCTCCGGCGGTCGGAGACTCGGACCGGCGGTCGGTTCATTTATCCGGCGGTCTTTGTTTTTAACCGACTGGTTACCGATGATGATGCGATGATGATGAAGATGACATGTTGAAGATGATCGGAGACGGCGGCTCCGTTTCAGGTCTGTTCAAGCTTCATTTCTAGTCTCAGATTCAACGGGTTTGGGTTTCGGGTGCTCGTCTCAGGTATAGTGGTTCTGATTCGGGGTTCATGGAGTGAGTAACTCGAGTCTCGGTTCAAGATGCTACAGATTTGTTTCAGTCATGATGGCTCAGGTTAGATTAGTTTTGGTTCGGATTTCTTTTCAAGTTCTGTGCAACTCGGTTCGGATTCCGGGTTAAACCCGGTCAACACGATTAGATTAGGGAGCGGTTCGGATCAACTCGGGTCAACATAGCCAAACTGGTCAGCGGGTGTGGTCGACTTGGTCAAACCGAGTCAACTCAGTTGACTCGGTCAACTCAGTGAGTCGACTTGGTCAACTCAACCGAGTCAACTCGGTCAGTGGCAGCTAGTTAACTCAGTCGGCTCGGGTCAACAGTGGTCGAGTTTGGTTCGGGTCAAGCGCGGATCGGACGGGTCAGATCCACTCAGTCAACTCAGCGAGTCGACTCGGTCAAACTGGAGTCAACTCGGTCCACACGGTCAAACCGAGTCAACTCAATTGACTCGGTGTTGTTCGATGATTCGGCACGAGTGATGGTAAAATTTATAACGGCGCGCGTTAATTATATTGTTTCATATAGTGAAATTTTATTATGAAATTACTCGGATTTATATATTAACTTGTTCATATAAATTGGTTATACATGTTCATATAAATTGGTTATACATATATGTCATGAATTGGTTACTGAATTTTGAAAATATAACGACAACTTTTGTTGTCGGGGTCGTCCAAAAACAGAGGAAACTCTGCCCGTTTTTCGAGAAAAACCATAAAACTAAAGCACGTTTAATTCAAGCGACTTTTAAGAAAACAAATACAAATGTGTATTTTCTTCGACGACACTTTATAACTTACAAAAACGACGATAATGCAAACTATTATACAAAATAAATATAATAGATAGCTTACCGATACTTTAAGGTATTGCTGTCCACTTAAGCTCAATCTAAAAACTTTCAATCTGCTTACCGATACTTTAAGGTATATTTAGATAGCACTAAATTCTTATGGACCCCACGATCTCAGCATATCCCCTCATCATGCAATACACTAACTCAAGTAATGCCTTTAAACTTTATCAACTATGATTTGTGCGAAAAACAAAGCAGAATGTTTAAACATTAACAATCAGGTCGATACTTCCGTATACGCAGAGAAAGTCCAATGTTTAAACAAAATAAGAAAAATAAAACAAGTTGAAGTTGTTTAGACTTTAACCACCAGGTCGATACTCCCGTATACGCAGAGGTGATCCAAAGCTTAAACGAAACACCAAAGAAAATAAAGCAGAACGTTTAGGCAACAACATCCAGGTCGATACTCACGTATACGCAAAGGATGTCCGATGCTTATACAAAATAAAGAAATAAAACAAGTTTAAGTCTTTGCAAAATAAAATGCACAATCACAGCGACTTTTTAGCAAAGTTGTGAAAGTTCACAAACTTAACCAGTTTTATGTCTTTCGACAATCAGCGATTACCGAGTAGGCACACAGTCAAGAAGGACAAAACTAAGTACTATGCTTTCAACCGTGTTTCCCACTAGAACTAGGCTTTTTGCTTTAGGTTTGTATCGTTTTCGCAAATCTACTAGTCTAGCTGAGCCTATCGTCACATCTTTAGTGAGACCGTTTATCACTTTTAGGCTTTACATATCTTTAGCATGCTGTGACAGTCCAACTGATTTTCTATCATTTCCTCTTGTTTCAGCAAAACTCATTTTTAAATTTTTCAATGTTTTTGACATTTTCAAATTTTCAAATGTTTTTGGATTTTCTAAAATTTTCTACTCCCCCTAAAATACAAACACATGAAAGGAAATTTGAAAATAAACTGTACAATAAAGTGACAACTGATATCGAATCGCATCAAATCGCCATTCACTAGGCATAAACAATCAGAACTCCCCCTCACAACAAACTATTTTCCCATAGTGATTTCAAAACACTTAAGTTTGTTTTAATCAAAATGGTTTCTACGGAAAATAAGTTTGAGTTTACCACTTGTAAAGTTAGGGGTTTCATCACATTGTTCTTCAAAATACAACTTGTAGAAAATCAGATACCATTTAATGTCCCTGATTTACCACTTGTAAGTCGAAATCACTTTCGTGAATTTCTCAAGAAATGTGCCGATTCTTGCTCCACTTTAACCAACCTGGGAGCTCCGGCAAGTCAGGTTTTTCATTTAAACAGATTCACCCAAGCCTGACCGTTCTTGGGTGATTTTGAATTCTTGTTCAACAGCGATGGAAAATTTTCATCATCCATTGTTAAACTAGAATTCTCAGTCTTTACCTCAACAACTGGCTCTTCTGGCTTTACCACACCAGATTCATTGCCTGAATGTGGCTTGTCTAACTTTGATGAGCCAGATTCATCGCCGACATGTGGCTCCTTTGTTTCCGAAGAAACAAATTCATCACCACCAACTTTCTCTTTCTTTACTCTTTTTTCTGTCCTCAGATTTGTATCTGATGAATGCGTTTTGCTTGATTTGTCATTCTTTGGCGAGCAAGACGATTTATCAGAACTTTTATCTGTTTTACCAGTTGTATCCGAGGACAAAATCCTTTCCAGATACTCTCTGGCCTTCTTCCTCTTCTTCCTCAGTCTGTCTTTTTGCCCCTAAGAAAGCTTTACTTTCGATTCTTGAACTTTCGGTTCTTGAACTTTACGTTCTTGAACTTTCGGTTCTTGAACTTTACGTTCTTGAACTTTCTGTTCTTTGAGCTTGACAGAGACTGGAATCTTTACCAATTTCTGAGATTTAACCCTCGATCTGTCATTTGATCTCCTTGGGCAATCTCTGGCAATGTGACCTTTGATATGGCAGTTATAACATCTTCTCGTCTCATATCTCCAACTCTGGCAGTTAACAGCAATGTGTCCTTGATAACCGCATCGGTAACACACTCTGTTATCGTACCAATCACCATTTTCAGCCCAAACATTCAGATCAAAGCACTGTTTGGCTTGGTGATAATCCTTACTCCTCCTGTAAGCTTGATTTGGCCTTGAAGCACTGTGGTCCGTCCTGCACCACTTTTCACCAACTATTTTTGAATTTTCATTTTTTACTTTTTGTGGTTTTTGATTGCGATTGGATGATTGATCTGATGAACTTTTATTTTCTTTTTTAACATTTTTTACATTTTTTATTTTTTGTTTCTGTTCCACTTTCTTCTTCAAAGGTTCTTGCTTAGAGCATTCTCCCTTTTCGGTTGATTGTGGAACAGTTTTTTTAAATTTTTCATTTAACTTCAAAGATAAATTCTTTTTGTCAATTTTTACTTTTTCATCATCAGATTTTTCATCGCAATCTTCAACTTTGACAATGTCAAAGTTTGTGACATTGTCACTTATTGGAACGGAATTGATTGGTTTTGGACAGGGGAACTCAGATGAAGTCACAAAACCTTTCAATTTCTTTTCAAGTTCATCAATCTTGATTCTCGAATTTTCAGCTTCGTTTTCAAGCTGAGAGATTCTTTCAAGATGAGACTTGATTGATTTCTCATTCTCATTTTTCATGTTTTCAAGAACAGACTTTTCATTTTCCAAAACTTTTATCTGTTCTTGAAGTTTTGTTTCATTTGCTTTTAGATTTTTGTTCTCAAGCTTGATCCAGAAATCTTCATCTTCTGAAAATTTCTGTTTACTTTCAAACTCTTTTTCTTTTTCTTTAAAAACTTTGTTTTCTGATGTCAAACTGTTCAAATTACCCAACAATTTGTCATTTTCAGTTTTCAGCTTCTCACAATTTTCTTTCAGAATAAGAATCTGCTTATCATCAGCTTGCTTTTCATTTCTCAACTTCTCGACTTCCAGTGTCAAACTTTCCGCATTCTTTAGGAGTTTGTCATTGTCAATCTTAAAGTTGTCACATTTTGAGCATACTGATGCAAAACTTGAAGATCCAAGCTTCACAGATTCTTCATCTAAAGTTTCATTCTTTTGGCACATGAAATATTCATAACTTTTTACCCAAACATCCACATCTACATTCCTGTAATTGGTATCCACAGTTCTAATATACCAATTATTAAAACTTTCAAGATCATTGTTTTCCTTCTCATCAAAAATCATTGTCATTTTTCTAAAACAATATGCACTCAAACAACCTTCAAGCGAAATACCTGCAAACAAATCTTCAAGCGAAATCAAAAGTTAACAACAATATCAGTTCAAGTGAAATACTTCACCTGAAGCGAAATCAGATATTTGGTTTCAAGCGAAATCAAATGATTAATCTGCTCAAGCGAAATCACTATTTCGCTTCAACCACTCAATAACCTTTCAAGCTAAATCAGACTTTCAAGCGAAATACTTGATTTCGCTTCAAAACACTTCAAGCGATTCTCAACCTGAAACTCCTGAAGCGAAATCTGATCAATTCTTCAAGCGAGACCTATATTTCAAGCGAAATCAACCTCTCAATTTCGCTTGAATCATGCTGACATCATCACGTCGATCTGATTTTTGCAAAAATGATCAAGTTCTAGGCCGATTTTAGATCTGAATCTTTCAACGATTTGTTAATTCAATGTTTCGCACACTATATGTGAAAATCAGTACATTTTAACCATGAAAACTTGATTAATTTTTTAAAAGAAGGTGTAGAAGTCAGAATTTTCCAGCGAAAACGAGCTAAACAATAAGAACTCTTCCTCCTGAGCTCTGATACCACATGTAGGATCGTGAAACGACCTAACGAGTCGATCAGAAGAGTGCTTAGACAGAATCAGAGGCGGAATTCATTGATTCTGTCTTTGTTTAGCTTGTAACACACCAGAAATACTATTTACTGTCTCTTGTATTGATCTATGAAAGATTACAGCCTTCGAGACACCTCGACAGCACTTCTGTGTCGGAAACTAACAACTGAACTATATATACAACTGATTACGCTTCAGGGTATTTATAGGCATGAAGGTTTCGCTTGAGCATTGTTCAAGCGAAATCAAGTCATGTGGATTTCGCTTGAACTTGCTTGAAGCGAAAACATCTATTAATAACCCTTGAAGCAAAATCATCACTTAAACACACTAAAACATGATATTTTCTCATATTACAAGCCCTAATCTTTCAGTTCTAATCTAAGACTCGAACAAAGATGAAGTCGACAGACAACTGCACCAACAAGACCCGTTAGAGTCTTCAGAGATAGCTGGGGAAGGTGTTGAGAGAACTATTGAGGCTGAGGAGCCTGTTGGTGCTAATACAGAGACTGAACAGATTGTTGAGCCAAGTGTGGTAAATGATGCTGACAATCCACCGACACCGGAAGAGGAGACTGCTGAGACAATTCAATCTTCTCCTCCTAGACCTTCTGAAACTGTTCCTGAGCATACTGAAAAGGCCGCTACTGAGGAGGCAGGTTCTTCTGCTGGTGTTGAGAAACAATCTCCAATTCGTCCAGAAGAAACTTTAGGAGAGTATTATTACCGGATGTATGCGGAGAAAGACGCTGTTGATCCTCATATTCCCGTTTGGAATGTGAAAAAAGGAGATACTTTCTCAGATTGACGTGTATGCCAAGATTGGTTGCAGGGGATACTTCCGCCTGGCGAGATTAAATTTCAGGAAAATCAGCCTTATGAACAGACCTATCAATCTTATCTTGCAGAAACTGCATCTCATGTTTCTACTACTCATCGCATAGTGCGTGAGTGGTATAGTATGCATAAAGAGCGAGCATCTTTTGTAGCATCACAAAGGAAGTTTGCAAAAGATGAAAAACATGTGGCTCAGTTGAAGGCTAAATTAGAGACTGAGCAAGCTAAATTCGAACCGGAGCGCAAGACTGAAGAATGGTCAGTTTCTGGTTGGAAAAGAAAAGCTGAAGCTGAAGCTGCGCTTTTATCTGAAGAGCGCAAAAATTGGAGAAGAATTTGTGAGAAAGATAATGCCGAGAAGGCAAACCTTCGCAATATCATAAATAACCTCAAGGCTGAGGTTGAAAATCTGAAGAATCAAGATGCGGAGGTAGAAAGATTGAAGAAAGAAAAAGCTGATATGGAAGCTATGTTGATGGAGGCGCGTTCCCACAGAGAACGAAGTGAGCAACGGGAGGTACAAGCTTTAGCCACTCTTGCCGTTAGAGATAAAGAATTAGAGGAACTTACCGCTTTGGTTTCTGACCAGGAACAATTGAAGAAGGATCTGGAGCTTGCGCGTTCCGAGAATACTGAAACCTCTCGCCGTTTAACTGAGGTTGAAGAGAAACTGGAGAATTCAGAAATGGCGCGGGTTTCAGCGGAAAGCGAGCTCGAACCCTTGAAGAATGATATGGCCTGGTTGAAAGATCGTGGGATTGCATGTGTAAGTTCCTTTCTTCTTTTTTGTCTATGTATGCGCCTGTTTTGATGCTCATCTTTATTTGATATCACAGGTTGCTGAGTCTGTTTTAAACTCTGAAGAACTGGACAAAACTGTTGCTAATTTGATGGTTGCTGCGCGAAGGGATGGTTATGCGCAAGGCTACGCGGAATGCTCCCAACATGTGAACAGCGCTTTGAAAGTTAACTGGGATTATAGCAAGTCCGCCACCTTTGGTGTCAATACTGCCAGCGCACTGGCTGCTATGAAGACAGAGTTTAATAACTTGCAACTTCCAGTGATGGAGTTGATAAATGTAGCGCTGCAATCGGACGATCACGTTGCGCAACTTAAGGAAATCTTTCCGGATGGGGGAGAAGATTTTGAATAGGATTGTATTGAACAATTTTTTCTATGTAGGATGTTGATCCTTGTTTTGATGGTGCGCTGTTGCGCAAGGGTTTTAAACACTGATGTGCCTTGAACCTCTCAGGGCGTATTTGTACGCCAAACATAGTATGTTTCTACTTATTTTGTTAATATGTCTTTACAATATTTTGCATGAGTACAATTACTTTTGTTTTGAGTAAGGCGAATAAAGTTGGTATGAAGCTTCATGTTTGTGACGTGATCACTGACCGCGCATGGAGCTTTGTGTTATACTACCATAATGTTTTTGCTCTTACTAAAAAGGAATTGCATGCATTTTGTAAACACAAAAATAATAGAAACTTTGTAATTTTATTAATGGATAATGCTCAGAGGCGTTACAAAGTTTTTTGGATAATTAAATGGAACTTAACTTACTCCCTGATAGTTCCGCCGCTTTTAATAAGTCGTGTCTTTCCTGCGGAAAACGTACGGAGTTCTTTAAGTCTTAGCCCGTTTGCTTGAGCTTTCTTCTCCCCGAGTAATCTGTTTAATCTCCTTGCGCATATTCTGGAGCAAATGCGTAAGTTCTCCATTCTTGAGAGCCTTTTCGATTTCCATGCGCAGAGATATACAGTTGTTCGTGGTGTGCCCGTTATCCTTATGATATTCGCAGTACCGTGTCGGGTCTTGACCACGTTTACTCTTCATCGGAATCGGGGGTTTGAATTGGTGATCCTCGGTACTTAGTACCTCTGCTGGGGTTTTCGTTAGGGGAGTCCACTGTCTCTCCCTATTTTCGTGTCTGCTTTCTCTTTGTGCCGAGAACTTGTTAGTTGTTGTGCGGGTGTCCTCCGCGGATCGACTTCCTGATGCTTCGCGCCATGACTTTTTGTACTTTCCATTTGTGCTTAAGTCTGCCGGCCTGTTGTGTGGTGGTGGCGGTCTGTTTGTAGTAAGGTTTTTCTCGGTCTGCGCATAAACTTTGGCCGCCGCCATTATCTTTTCCCAACTCGTGGGGAGACCTTCCGTTCCCGATAATACCTTGACCATGTCGTCACACCTAACCGCGTACTTAAACTGGGCACGGATTAGTTGTTCACTAACACCTCCAATTTCTAACACTTCTTTATTGTATCTGGTAATAAAATCTTCCAGATTCTCATCATTGCGGCGCCAGATGTTCATGACGTCGGATGTATCACGTTTTGACCGCCTTTGTTGGCTGAAGTGTGTTAAGAATTTTCTTCGCAGATCCTTCCACGACTCGATCTGCCCTGTTGGTAGGTTGTCAAACCAGATTCGCGCTGGGCCAGTTAGTGTTTGCACAAACAAATGACACCACAGCGGAAGGGTCCAACCGCCAACCAACCCTGCGCTGGTGAATACTCTTAGATGATCATCGGGGTCAGTTAACCCATTGAATTTCCCAACGTTAGATGGTAATTTGGCCCTTTTCCAACGGAGCCAGAGCTATCTCTAATATGAACTTCGAGTTTTCTGCCGCTTCATCCGGGCGATAAACTAAATCATAGTTATGCTCGGCCTCAGGGTTATAAACCGCTCGGGGCCTGCATTTGTTATAATTTGGCTGTAGTCTATTGAATACGCTGGTGTTTTCACTCAAACGGTATGTTCGATCGGATTCATCGGTGTGAGCGTCCCGTTGGGAACCCAACCTATCATGAACCGATTGTCTTTGACGAGGGCGAAATTCATCATGATGTTGTTTTCGGTAACTGCTTGTATCATCGTAAGTTGATTCTTCTCGCTGAGAGGCATGAGCTCTTGATCCCGGCCTCCGGGATTGGGTTACAGGAGCAGTTTGAGCACATAACTGTGAGTATACTGCGTTTAATGCTCCTTGGGACCGGACATACCATGATATCGGAGTTTCTCCTGGTGGTAAAATTGACTGTGCAGGATTTGCTGGTAACATTCCTGGAGTTACAGGATCATTTGCTCGATTGGATTGGACCTCATTATCGTCCGAGGCTTCCTCTACGATCCCTTCTATTGGTAAATTGTTTCCGACGTTTGGTCGAGGACCAGGTTGTCGGTGAGATGACGAATTTTCTGCCATGTGCAAAAACAGAAAACGGAATGAACTGAATCGAAACGAGGTAGAAACTAGAAAAACTGAGAAAACGGTGGGCGCCAATGAAGAAACACTAACTAAATGGTCGGAACCGAGATAGTTAGGGGGTTTGAATCCGCATAAAAAGGTTAGCTCTCTCTCGGTTGATTCAGTTGTAATGGAATTCCTTCTCCGGTGATTCTGCAAAAAAGAACACCGTTAGCCTCGTCAAGGGGAGAAGAGGGTTCTCTCCTTGACCCGACTCCGGCGTGAGAATAAGTATTGGTATCGGAGAAGATAAGTATTTGAGTAGTGAGAGTAATCTGAGTTTATACCTGAACAGTTCTCTTATTTATAACTGGGCGTTTGGGAGGGAAAACCTGTTATTGAAAAGATAACGGAAAATGCTTAACGCCGTAGCGGTTATTTTTCTTCCGTTTGAGTTCTTTGATCTGACGTCAATTAACCTCGATCCGATGTGAATGCACACGGATCGTGGTTTGATCTGTGACTGGGGAATCGCCACGTGGAAAGTGATTAATTGGAGATTGCTCTCTAATTGCATGCCTTCATTGTGATTCCAGGGTTGTCTGTGGTGATGACACGTGTCCAGACGGTTATAACCGTCTGGGTGGTGCATGATTGTATTTCTTTCTAGAAGATTACTGCTGTAATCTGGTGTGACACCTTGTCGTGTGGATACAGACGAATAAATCCCAAGTCTGGGTAAAATAATATCCATGTCTGGATATTTAGGCGGGAGTAAAGGTTTTTAATCTTTTGTGAATGAGAGAAAGCGCGAGGATTTATGTTTCCCTTTGGGCGCGCGATTATAGATCGCTGATTTCTTCTTTCTCCTGTGAGACCTTTGCGCGGCCGCGCAAGGTTAAGAGGTTAAAAAATTGGTTTGTGGTACGGTCTCAAATCCTTTCTATGAGGTTTTTGGGACCTTACCCCTTCACCTTACATTTACAGAACTTAGTTTCAGATACATCTTTACAAGTTACATACCATGTTTTTATACAAATTCAAAGCATAGGATTATGCATGCATGTTGCCAATGTCAGGGTGGACAATGACGGTTAAACAAATTTTACAAACACAAGAGTTTACAAATGCAAAGTTTTTGCGAATATAATGCGTTACAAATACAGAGTTTGCAAATAACTTGACAAGAAAATGATTTTTAAATTCGTTTTCTCAAAAATATTTCAAAAACCGGTTATTCAAAAAGATTTATTTAAATTTTTTTCCAAAACAAACTATGAACTCGCTCAACTTTATGTTGATTTTTCGCATGTTTCTTTCTCATGTTACTTTTCAAAGTTATGGCACGGTTGGAATAGGAGAACCATTGGAGACTCGAGTACTTAGTGGGCGTTCGTTTTCTAGAAGTCTTAGCTTATTTACTTCCGCTGTGCAATGAAGATACCGGTCCAGTCAAGCCAAGCTCTGATATTTCGGGGTGTGACATCATCCTCACATAAGTCATGAACTTGAAAGAATAAATTGTTTTCTTGTTAAGTGATGATTAAAGTAAGTATAAAGTCTTGTAGATCTAAGATTTCAATGATGATTTTTCAAGAAATCAAGTTAAGAATACAAACTTTACTTAATCTTGGTTCTTAAAGAAATCAACCACGTTTTTAGATGTTAAACAAGTGTAGAAACACATGTGTAACAAGAAAAATCCAAGAAGAAGCATTTTTAGAAAATGTGATCACAGGTTGTAAAGAACTATTTTCTTTAAAAATGAAGTTTTAAATATACAACCACACATTAAATGGTAACTAAGCTTACTAAACACACTAGTAAGTTACTACACATTTTTTATAAATTTTCAAGTTCATGAAGTAGTAGTTTATGCTAGTTTTGGCAAGATGGTAAGTATAAATTGATTTGTTGATTGATTGTGTTGATTTACTAAAAAAAAATGATATGCCTTGAAGGCATGGAAACCTCCATTTTTTGGGGGAAACTATGGCAAAAATTTTCTAAAAATTAAACACTTAGAAAAAAATATTTATAAACAAATATTTACAAGTATATTTCAAACCATGAATTTTTCCATAAAGTTGGCCATAATTTTTATTACAACAATTATAAATATTGGAGGTTGGTTTTTATAAATAAAAGTGATTAAATATGTATTTAGGAAAATATATATTTAGATGTCACCATGTGTGTGATTATTTGTATATTATGTGTATTAGTTATATTATTTAAGGACTTGAAATAATATAACTCATCAAAATACCAAAAATAACAATCCAAAATACTACCAAAATCCCAAGAATATGAATATACAAAAGAATACCCAAAAATTGGTGAAACCGAACAAAGGAATATAACTCACAAAAATATTCCAGAAATTTATTCATAAGTATATTTTGGTAATAAGTATTTTGGACACCAAAAGAACAAAAGTATGATTTTTACAATTATTACAAAATTTCGTCATAGTTTTGACAAAGAGAAAATATATTATTTTTGGCAAATAAAAATATATACATTTTTCTTGGAATTATTAGAACATATATTATTTGTGGGATGAAAATATATAAATTCTTGAATAAGCATGAGATCCATTATTTTTGAATGAGAAATAAGTTCATATATATTTTCCAAGTTAAACTCGAAAATATATTGTTTTTTAGACTTATACGAAAGCTATAAATATTTTTGCCAAGGAAAAATTCTAAGTAATATTTCTTAAAATATATATTTTGGAAATATATATTGATGTATTCTATTTAGAAATATTATTCCGGAAAAGTTAAGTATAAAATACTTAATAAGCACAATAAGAATATGTATTCTCGTACGTATAAATACACACCGGAATACAACACCAATACCTGGCAAAAATATACAAGTATAAGAATACAAATACACCCATCTTGGGGAAGGATATACATGTATAAATACATAAAAAGTGACAAGTTAAAATATATTATTTTAACTAATATTCCAAAATCTGATAAATATAATTTAAGTTAAAATATTTATTATTTTAACAAATAATTATATAACTTGGAATAACATTAAAGACACAAAGAAAAGTAACTCAAAGACACTAATTAATACTAAGTCAAGGCACGACCCGCTCATCTAATAGTCCTTAGTACGTTGTAGGTAGTCGTGTACACCGGAAGAAGCTTTGAGTTACCGTTGGTATCGAAGAACGCAAGACTATGCCCTTTTCTTTTAACTATTTTGTTTTATAACTTCGGGGGTAAAGTACATGTTACAAAATATTTACAAGCAATTACCATTGGTATGGTTAGCTAAGGAATGCATTGTTAGATCATATGAATGGGTAGACGCACTCCTAAGACCATTAATCCTCGTGTTAGGACCGATGGACATGAGTGATAGATCTATTTGGGTGTAGCGAGCCCACACCCATGTGGACCGGGGTTTGGCCCATGAGGTGACTATGTCTTACAGTCGGAGGCCCTGTAAAAAATCTGCTAGGTTTGAGCCTTCCTACGCCGTTGCACACATGTTAATGGCCTTGCAAACCATTAATTGATATGTTTCCTTGCTTGCTTTCATACCGAGTTTACGAAACATACATACTTACTTATGCTGATTACAAAGTTTATCCAAGTTCACACGCTAAACACATGAACTCGCTCAACTTTTGTTGATGTTTTCAAACTACGTGTATTTCAGGAAACTAAGTATGGACCTGGCGGGCGATGAAGTTTTCAAATGTTGTTTGGAATAAAAGATGCCATTCGATATCGAATGGTTTGGAGTGTGTATCCTATCCTGGATAGGATACATAATTCAAAGCCTGGTTTTCATTAGTGTCTTTTGTCGAGTCCTTGTGGAACTCTAAAACAAATTGCATGGGTTGTAAATCTGGATTTGAAGTCTATGATTGGATTCTAAAACAATGTTGTTCGTAATGTTTTAAACTTAATCAATGGATGAACATCTTTAGCTTTACCATATAGATGTTTGTTATGGTTGAATGCAATGATATTAAGCAAGTCACACATAATCACGCTTCCGCAAAAGTCAGGGTGTGACAGATTGGTCTAAATGATTGCCAATATATTTGTCCGCTTAAACCCAACGCTCAACTTTCAATTTTCAACATCGTGTAATGCTTAAGGTAAGATTATACTACAATACCCGTGTGTCCCATAACATAACATACCCTCATGATTAAGGTAAACACAACAATTCATCGCAGCAGGTGAGTATATTGAGTTCATCCTTTTGATTTACAACGTTAGACAATTGGTGAACAAGTCAGTACTTTCGTACAACAGAGTGACCAATAAAATGTCCGATGAGGGTTAGGCAAATACCTTTTTGGTATGAATTTTGCTTTATAAGCACACATAATTCTCTCATTTTGAGATTTTCTTCCTTTAAGGTTTTTTGCCTCTTTTGGCTCTTTTAAGATATCCTAATTGTGCCTACGTCTACATATAATCTGGATACAACAGAAGGACAACCATGATATCCTCGGATGACTTAACAATATAAAGACCCGAAACCTCAAACGTTGGCTATCTATCAATGCAAGATTTAAGACCATAAAATCATACGTCGATGGTATGTTACCCACATGATACGTAGTTCTTTATGTTTATATCACTCGATTTCTTTTATCACTTTGAGCGTTAGGCCTATCAACACATCACAGTAGATAACTTTATACCCAAATTTACTACATTATTAACCCCCCCCCCCCCCTTTAATAATAACTAAAAACTCAGTCGGTGAAATGTATCATTTTCAAAAGATCTACAAGCACTTTGAATCTAGAGTTGCTGATAGGTTTTGTAAAAAGATCTGTTGTATTTGTATTAGTATTGATCTGTTCAAGTTTAACGAGCCAGCCCTCTATCATAGTAATCTCTAATAAAATGAACATCGATATCAATGTGCATGGTTTTGGAGTGAAAAACAGGGTGTTTAAAGATTTGGATAGCCGCATCATTATCAAAATATATCGTAGAGTTAAGATAAGTCAATCTGTAATCCTGAAGCTGGTGTTGCATCTAAAGAACCTGGGAACAGCAAGCCAAAGCTGCAACATATTCTGCTTCCGCAGTTGAAAGCGACACTGTTTGTTGCTTCTTGCATTGCCAAGAGATAAGACTGTCGCCCAAGAACTGGTAACCAGCTGATGTCGACTTCATGTCCCTGTCTGTACCTCCAAGGTTACTGTTAGAGAAAGCAAACAAATCAAAGTTTGAATTTCTAGATACCAGAGTCCAAGTTATGGAGATCCTTTAAGATATCTAGAAATTCTTTTATCAATAGCGATATGAGAGAGCTTAGGGTTAGCCTGATAACGAACACATTGACAGACGGCAAACATTATGTATGGCCGACTTGCAGTCAAGTACATCAATGAACTGATTATAGACCGGTACAATATTTGATTATCGGGCTTCCATCAGCATCCTCATTCAACAACGGTCGTTCTGCCATGGGTGATTCCATAGGCTTCGATTCTGTAACCTTGAATTTCACAAGAACATAATGAACATATTTCGCTTGATGAATTAAAATACCTTGAGAGATTTGACGCACTTGCAAGCCCAAAAACATCGTCATTTCTCCTCTCAAATTTCTTCTTCATCACTTCTTTAAACTCTTTACACAAGCGTTCATCAGTCGAACCAAATATGATGTCATCCACATAGATCTGAACAAGAATAAGATCCTTGTCAACGCATTTAATGAACAGTGTTTGATCTATAGCCCCCCGAGTATATCCATGAGCAAGGAGATGCTCTGTCAAGGTCGCATACCATGCACGAGGTGCTTGGTTCAACCCATACAAAGGCTTGTCTAACCTGTAGGCATAGCCTTGTTTCTCGAAATCAACAATACCCGGTGGTTGTGCGACATATATATCTTCTTTAACCTTCCCATACAGAAATGTTGTTTTGACATCCATCTAATAAACAGTGAATACCATGTAGGATGCATATGCTAAGAAGATACGTATGGCCTCGAGTCTTGCCACCGGCGCATACACCTCATCATAATCCAAACCTTCAATTTGCTTGAAACCTTGTACCACTAAGTGTGCCTTATTGCTCACAATCATGCCAGTTTCATCCGGTTTGTTTCGATACACCCAACATGTTCTGAGAGCACATTTTCCTTGAGGCAGCTTTACCAACTTCCATACACCCAGTTTTTCAAACTTATTAAGCTCTTCATGCATTACATCAACCCATCCAGATTCCTCCAAGGCAGCATCAATGCTTTTAGGTTCAATTTGAGAAATAAAATAAGAGTATAGGTAAGTATTAATGTCCCCTAATTGTCTACGGGTCTCCACACCAGCATCCACGGGACCAATAATATTTTCGATTGGATGATCTCTTTGAATTCGCTGATTGCCATCACAGGTGCTTGCCAGTTCTTTTATAAGTTAGAGAAACTTCCTGATGCTATCCTAGTTTGCTCCCCCTCATTTTATACCGTCGCATTATTGTGCACCAATGGGTCAACAATGCAATCAGATGGAATCGGCTCCGGAAACAATGAAGTACCTTCGACATTTGGATTTGAGGTTCTCGCATTTGTCTGTTGTGAGGCATCTTCAGTGTTTTAAACTGCATTATCAGGGTAACTTGAATGAGCGTTGGATTCAGTAGCTTCATAGCTTTAGTAGCTTCGTGGAATCCCAGTGGATCTACAGTAAGTTTCTTGAATGAGTCTTGTAACAACACTACTTCATCTTTCTCAATGACTGGAATAGATATCACCGGATTTGAGACACCTGCATTTGTAAACACATCAAACAAAATATTAAACGACTTAAACAATGAAGCATAATCATATAACCAATCAGGTCCAATACGTGCGTCTTTGAGATTTTATTCTAGCCAATCCATGTTGTAGGTCTCCACAATTTTCGTTTTGATCTTGTTGTAAATACGATATGTAGTATTTTTAGAATAGCCAATGAAGTAGCACGGATTCCCTCTTGCGTCAAACTTTCCCTTAGCGTCCATAAGCAGAAGAACACAAGGATAACCAAAGGTTTTGAAATGTTGTATAGAGGGCTTTTGTCCTTCAACTATCTCATAAGGCATTTTCATGTGTCATTTGTTGATCAAAGCATGATTTTGAACATAGCAGGCGGTGTTCACTTCTTCTGCCCAAAATATCAATGGAAGATTAGAAGGCCAAAATCTATCAGCATCGTTCGAGCTGCTTCAATGAGAGTTCGATTACTCCTTTCAGCAACTCCATTTTGTTAAGGAGTTTGAGCTGCACTATATTAACGGTCAATTCCCTTTGAGGAACATAAATCATTTAGCTCGGCATTCTTAAACTCCGTCCCATTGTCACATCGAATGATTTTTACCTTCTCATTTGACTTATTTTCCATGAGAGTGATAAACTGCTTTATGAACCCTATTGTTTCACTCTTGTGTTCCAAGAAAAACACCCAACTGAAATGTGAGAAATCATCAGTTATGACCAAGCAGTAAGCTTTTCCTCCAATGCTCGGCACATTGACAGGACCAAAGAGATCCATGTGAAGCAGTTCTAGAACTTGGAAGTCGAGTGCATGAGTTTAGGCTTCTGAGGCTTGGATGTTGTTTCCCTTGAGCGTATGATTCACATTTCTCAATTTGCATGAAATCTCTGATTGGGAGGTTTCTGACCAATCCTCCTTTTGCCAGTCGATTAAGATTTTTCATGTTGAGATGACCCAGCCGACGATGCCACAGCATAGCATCATGTTCAGCGATTTCTAAGAAAAGTCATGTAATTTGATCAATAAGGGCCTTATTCATATCAATGACGTAAGCATTTCCCCTTTGTTCAGCTTCATTGAGGAACCAATCATCCGATATCACAATCCCTGGTTTCAACACTACACAACCCTTTTTAGTTAAACAAATCGCTAAGCCTTTATCGCACATCTGAGATACGCTCAAAAGAGTATGTTTCAGTTTTGGAACATAATTCACGCTCAAAAGAGTATGTCCAGGCCTTATTCAAGCCTTTATCGCAAAAATTTTGGGTTTCTAAATTTTAGAATCAGCTTTGTTAGAAACAATTTCGTTTCAGATGTTATGTTTGATTTCTTTGACTAATTTTGGAAACTTTGCATGTTTGTGAATTTTTTATTATGTTTCTTTGCTAGATTCCAGTCTCCATTAGATGGTTTAGCTCGAGAGAATCGATCTCTAGTAGATCGATAAGGCTTAGCCTTCTGATGATGTGCATTATTTGAGTAGTAAAGCACATAAGGATGATGAACACAGTTTTTAGCTATGTGCCCTGAAATTCCACAATTAAAACAAGTTTGTCTCTTTAAGATAAAGACATTTAATTCAGCTTGTGTTGTTCTAGGGAGCTGATTAGATTTCTTCTTTCCACTTGGTGTTGATTGCTTATGTGCATGTTTGGACTTGGATGAAACATGCTCACAATCATCAGCACAAGAGTGAGTTTCAATAACTTTACCCTTTAACTGCGTTTCAGCTTGCATTTGAGTTGGTTTTTCTTTTTGTTTTTCTTTCACTGCATCAGTAGATTTTTCAACTTGTGTTACCTTTTTGTTTCGCTTCTTATTTTTGTGTGATCACTTTTCTTTAGAGGAGTAGATTTTTTTGAACTATTTTCTTTAGAAACCTCCTCTTCAGAATCTGAACTTTTGGGAACAGCTTATTCTAGTTTGTAAGATGATGAGTAATTATCATTTAAAACATTTGAGTTCACACTTGTTTCTAAGACAGTGGGTTTGGATTCAAAAGAAAAGGCAGAATCCTCAGAAAGACTTTGCTCATCAACTGACACACTAGAATCTTCAGTTTGATTCTCAGGCTTGATGCCAATATTAGACGATCCCTGCGTGTCAACTATCTCATTATCATTCACACATTCAGACAAGACAATAATTTCAACTTCATCAGTTTCAAAGGATTCTGAGTCATTGATGACTCAGACATACTGGAACAGTTGTCTGAGTCATTCACAACAGATGTTTCGAATTCATCAGAAGATGTACTAGGCTCCTATGGTAAAACATTTTCAACACAAACAGAATTTGAAACCATGGAATTTAAACTTTCAGATTTAGCAACATTATCAGAAAAACCAAGAGTCTAATCAAGCATAGAGTTAATAGAGTTTAAAACATAAAGATCATGTTCAGCAATTAAAGATTCACTCAAATCAACAGTAGTATTCAAATGTGGTTCATCATCCACTTCAGTTTGCTCTTCCACTATCACTGATTCTGCACATGAACTTGAATAGTAAGTATCGTTCACATAATCACAATTTAACAAATTTTCCTGATTCCCCCTATTGACATTTCAACTGATTCCTTTTCTCATTTTGGTTCATCAACTGATTCATTTGGAAATTTTTTAGTAGAATTCATGGTTTTAACAAAATCCAGGGGTTTTTAAAAATAAGTTGGTGTGGCATGATTTGGCTTGAAAGGTTCCCATGGGACACAGTCGCTTGGTTTACCATAAATCATATTTTTCTCGTTTTCTAGATCTTGCTGGGTGGTGGGCATTCTAGAATAATTATGATTATATGGAGGTGGAACCTGTTTATAACCCAAACCCTTTCCCTTATTTCCTTATATGCCAATTGCACAACACACAGAATTCGGACAGTGTCACTGGATGTATCAAACTTCTTTATATTTAACTCATTTTATATACTTGTTAGTCAAGAGCTGTAGCTCAGCTCTCACAGAATCAAGTTCCATAATTTTGACATTTAGTTATTTTTATAGTCATGGACCCAACAATGTTGTTGATTAAGATACTTGTGAAGTTGAGCTATGTCCTTCCATTGTTCTTCAACCATTTCATTAAGTAACTTATTGTTCTCTCTAAGGCTGATGCCCTCATCTGTGCAAGTTTATTTCTACAACGATTAGAACATAAAAGAGTATTTACCATTTCAGAGAGTGCTTTAGGTTCATCTGTCTGAGCCATCAGATAGTGATTAATTGGTGCAACTTCAGAAATCTTAAGTGATTCTACGTGTGCCACGGCATCTGACCAGTTGAAACCTTGTTGCTCTTGAACCATCAATGGCTTTCCAACTTTGGTGTCTCCTTGGCTTGTAGAAGTTTGTGCAGGTGTAACTGGCACCATTGCTCTTTCAGCATTTTGTGCTGCAGCAGTCTGACTTGGAACATACCCTGCAGGTGCCTTTTTGCAATCTCTAGCTAAGTAGCCTGCTTCATGGCACCTGTAGTATCTTAGTTTGTCTCTAGTGGGACCAGAACGCAAGTTTGACATTAGGCGATGACCATACTTCTTTTGAAACTTCTCAACTCTAAATGCCGCCATAGCCAGATTCCATAAAACATCCAGCTCCTCAACGTCTTCTTCGACAACTTCCTCTAAGTCTTCTTCGACAACTTGATCAACAAGAGAACTACATGATTGCTACTTAGTATGTGATATGCTATGGTGTTATGTATGTATACAATTGGTTAAGTTGTACATGTGTAAACATCGTACATGCACAATGTTAGATTGCGCGTAGGAATATACGTATTGCATGAACCCACTCTAATGAACTACATGATAACCATCTTAGGACGCGGTTGATAGTCTTCGCTACTATTTGCACTTTTACTAAAAGCATGTATTCCCAGTTGTTAGGAACCTCACTTTCCCCTGGTTTGGGATTGCCTTAGTATTCCTGGTATGGTATACTTTTAACTTTACTTTCCTTGGTTAGGGGATTGCCTAGTATTCTTGGGGATGGAATACTTTTAAATACCATTTTTACTGCATGTATTTAGCGGACTAAACGAACTCTATCTGAAAGTCCCCACACATTAGACTGATTAATCGTTGGGCCTGGCGAACGGGATATTAGTTGATAGCGCTATTAGGTTTAACAAACCCCACACCTTACCTGGGAGGACGGGCGTGAACTTTTATGCCTTGGTAACTGGTCAATAATGATAGACATTGACCTGGGGCACAAACAACTTACATAGTCAAAGTTTCGGTACCACACAATTTAGTAGCATAAAGATGGGGTAGCTCCCCATTACATGTTTTATAAATTAAGTAATTTAACAACCAATGTTTTTGAAAAAAAAATTGAAAAACCATGAACTCGCCAACTTTATGTTGACACTCTATTACATGCTTTGCAGGTCATGGGTACAGCACTGGAGCTTGCATTGGAGGAGTGTAGTGGTTGTGTAGAACCGTTGTTGGGTTCCTATTTACTAATTATGGTTTTAAACAATTGTTGAGAATTTAAACTTTATGCTTCAGCTGATAACTTAGACATTGTTTTTGACTTTGAACATTTAGTCACTGGTCGTATTGATGGCGATGGGTTTACTTTGTTTTATTTAATTGTTCAATATGATTGGTGGCATGATCCTGGTCAGTCGCACGCCTCGCGGTAATACTCCGCACGTGGATTTGAGGGTGTGATAGATTGGTATCAGAGCCATTGGTTATAGTGAACTTGGTTTAAAACTTTTTGAGAAAAACCAGACTATAACCTCTTCTGTACTAAGCAAGCCGCAACGACACTACACTCCAAAGTGCAAGTCCCAACATTTTTATTGCATAATTCACGTATGTGCCTATTTGATATTTACACATGCATTGCGTTAGTTACGCATACGCACACATTTTTTTGGCATTTATGCATGGCATTCGGACACGTTATACTTATAGGAATGTCGATTTCGAGTTCGCCTCATGCACCAAGCAAGGAACCGGTCGTTCCTGAACCACCACCTCAATCACATTACCTAACCCATTTACTTTAAATCAGTCGGTTGCAATCTCGTCTTGAAACCGTTCCAAACCATACAACCAACACGACCATTAACGTTTGACACCCATGATTTAACGTTATCGAAAAAAAATTCCAAAAATCTTCCTCGACATTTTTCTCACATCCCAAAATAACCCTTAGCAATGAATATAGGTTCCTATGGAGTCATACCTTTGCATACGTGACGTTCTTGGCGCGTCTATTTTACTCTAAACTCCTGACACAAAGTGCGAGTAGAATTTCGTTTCACCCATAACTTGACAATATGACATCTGTTTCATGTGTTCTACCTATCCACGCAATCGTATCGACATTCCCAACATCTAAAAATTATAGGCATCATTCGTCGATGCTACCGCTGCTGCCAGAAAACAGATCTGAACTCCATTCGTTTGGTTTTGCGCGTCAATATTCGAGTAGACCAGAACCACCCAAACAAACTCGGATTTAGGAGAATAATGTCCACGCGTTCGTGTCAACGAACCAAATCTTCTCCACCTGTCGCCGTCGCCGGAAACCACCGCTACAGTCACCAGAAAATGAAACAGTGGCTGGAAGTCACAGTTTTGCGCGTTTATCATCACGCAGCTCAAAACATTATCATCCGAACTCCATTTCAGACAAACGATATATCCACGTGACCATGACGCAACGAACTTTAATCCCGTGTCATTGATGCCATTGACCGCTGCTGGAGCTACCACCGATGACCAAAATAATTGTCGGAATTCTTCGGTTATTTGCCAGATTCCTTGTTTTTCGCTTAATTCCACTCCTGAGCATAACCAACCTCTCGTCCCTTCGATCCATAACCAATATAGCAAAATGCTAACAACCATATCACAAACCCCATCGATTACAAGGCAACCCCCCATTATCATGTTATGTGTTTAATTCTTAGCCTAACTTGATTTGCACCTTAGCATACCCAACTCAGCAAATGGATGTCATCTAATGATTCGGTGGTCTTAGGGACATTGGAAGACAGAGATACGGATTAGTTAACACACAGATGAATGCGATGATTTAGACCTTTACCTTACCCCCCTATATTTGTGACAACTCGTAACTTCAAGGTAAAACCGTTTGTTTCGCTTTTATAAATCGAACCTTATACTTATTTTATTTGACGAATTAATTTTATATTTAACTAAACTCTATTAGAAGTTCATATTGTGTAAGCGATAGATTAGAAACTGAATCCTTATTCTTTTGAATCGACTAGAACCGTTTGAGCCAAAACACATGTCCCGGTTGTCTAATTAATCCACTTGTGTAACCCGATACTTATGAGGTCCAAACCATAGTGTGTATTTTATATATTATCATTCCTAATTTATTTTACATATATATTAGTGTTTAAAGAAAAAAAAACAATATATGTATGTGTTAATATAGCATGTGGCTGCCATAAAACCACTCCCACTCCCCATCATTCTTTTAACTTGGCAGCCCACACTTTTACAATTCTTGCAGCCCACTTTCTTGAGACACTAGTTCCACACACAAACCGCCTCATTCTCAGTTATTAGTACGATTGTTGCAATTTTTTGTTATAATACAACCTTACAAACCCTAACTCCTACTCCATCTCATCTGGACGCACACCAGCAGCAACCCCGCCCTTCTCACATCGTTATCTCTCTCACACTAGCCCCCTCATGCTCGAACTCTCTTACGCATCTTCATTCGGTTAGTATACAGTTTTGTTTCGGCATGTGTTCCTTGTTGATGTTAGCCGTATGTATAGGTGTGAGTATAGATTATGAATACAATCGAGTTATAGAGTTCATAGATTTGATTATGTGGATTTCTTGAACACTGATTGATCATGGAATGTTATTTAGAAGTTAGTGTTGCATGGTTAGGGCTATGTGAATAAATTACAACCATTATGAAACTGATACTTGATAGTAATATGATGCATGAAACTGTTTTATAGTCCGCTACACATGATTTTTCTTGTAAAGTCCGATATGGATAGTGTGATTTGCTGCATATGAGATCCACAGGGTCTGATATATAAGGGGTTATACATGGCTGTGTTTTCTACGAGTGTTGATAGGTATGATGATAGGATGTTCTATGAGTTGCTTGCGATATTACTGTAAGTTCATGCATGCTTTCTGATATAAAACAACTTATAACCTGCTGTGAATAATGGAATATGTTCATGTAATTGCGGAAACATGATAACGAAACTCGGAAACTCGTTTTATTAGGAGACATGTGAAAACAGCTTATGTCCAAACATTTACAGCCAACTTCAGTTGGCTGTAAACAGGTCGATACTTATCGAAAAACAAATTTTCTTGAGTCTATAACGTGTTACATCGAAAAACGCTTCAAATGGCACTGGAATCACATTTATTCTGAGGTCGTTTTTTAAAGGAACGATTTTCACAGCAGTAGAAGCTGTGTTTTTCTGCAGAAAATTTGTGTTATGTTTCTCATCATAACTTGAAATCTGTGTAGAATTAGGTCATGAAATTTGTACTGTAGATGGCCACTGATGTCGTTGTAATTCTCCAACTTGAATTTTGTCAATCGGACTTACGATGAATTTTAAAGGAATTTTCCGTGGACTGCAGTCAGAAAGTGACGAATCTGGTTGCAGCCAGGTAAAAGAATTTTATAAAATAATTGGTGATGAATTGGATCCCGAGATTTTGACATAATAATATTTGGATCGATTGAAACATTCTGTAATTTTTTGGGAACTATCTAGTGCCCGAACGGTCCCGATTAACGCACCGCAAATTGTCTGAAAATGCACCAAAAAACTGAAATTTTGTGACAAGATTTATTGTGTAATTTGTGAGAAAAATGTGGCCACTATTTCGAATAGCGACACTTTGCATGCATATGTACATATATAGATATTATAATATTTTATGTGCTACGAGTTAGATACGTGTAGGAGTTTTGTGCATTACTTGAACATGAACCTGACTTGTATGGTAACTATGTTAGGACGTGGTTGACCACATTAGCTCAAGTGACCATTTATCTGCCGAGCTAATCCAAGGTGAGTTCACACTTTCCACAAGGCATGGGATTCCCAAGGGTTGGGAATGGGTAAAGGATTTAAACTGAAACTGCGTGATCTCCTAGTTTGGAACACGTACACATCCCTCTTTATTTAAGGGTGACAACATGTGATAAGGAATTGATTTGGAACCTACGTAATCTTCTGGTTTGGGGATTTCATACACACCCTCTTTATTGAAGGGTGACAACACGGATACTAGACCAAAATCTCTATCATGAAGTCCCTCCTTTTATATTGACTTAATCGCCGGGCCAATGGCGAGCGGGTCATTAGTTAGATAGCGCTATTTAGGTTTGACAAGCCTCACACCGTGCCGCAGAGGACGAGCGTGAACTAATGGATCTGGGCACTAGTCAATGATGATAGATATTGACGTCAGGGCACCAACTCACTTTAGTCAATGGTCGATATGGTAAACGAGTCTTGTGGTTCACATGGGGAAGCCCCCACTAGTTATGGATATGTTTGGGAAACAGGGAAAAACTGGTTAACTTATGGTTTACAAATGAACTCATGGTTTTTGAAACAACTTATCAATGAACACCAACTATGAACTCGCTCAACTTTGTTGTTGACTCATTGTTACATGCCTTGCAGGTCGTTAGGTACTTATGGATCTTGCATGACGAGGAGAGGTCGTTGTGGGATATGGACTGTTATGTCCCATGCTTAACATTTGAACTTTAAACTATGTTTTAGTTATTTAAACATTTCTATGCTTTCGATGATTACTTGAACATGTTTGGTTTCTTTTGAACACCAATTATATTAGGATTGGTTTTATTTACTTAATCGTACTGTTCAATATGATTGGTGGCTAGATCCTAGTCAGTCACGCCTCCATGCGGTAATACTCCGCTTGTGGATTTTGGGGGTGTGACAGATTGGTATCAGAGCCATTGGTTATATTGAACTTGGTTTTAAAAAGGGGAAAATCTTTTTGACAAAAACCAGACTATAACTTGCTCAGTGCTCAACGATCCACAATGACACTTCGCTCCACGTGCAAGGCTCAACAATTTAGGTGGTATAATTTATGCTTATATTGCCTACTTGCTAGTTTACTTTTGCATGGTGTGTTGCTTATGGTATGCTTAGTTAACGAAGTAGCATGTGGCTCTTATTAGCCCTAGTGTATTCTTTTTGACACCCAACTGTTTACTTGAAACTTGACGTGTGACGATCAAATTCTTTCCTGTTTTCTCCTCACCCCACTGCGACAACCATTTTATGTGTTCTACCTATTCATGCGATTGTCTAGTCATGACGTCGCCATCTGACTCTCCATACATTCGGTTTGCACATCAACATTCACAAAGACCTGACCTGGCTCAAACGAACTCGGGTTTGGGGGAACTATACCCACGCATCCCTGTTGGCGAACCTTATCACCTCCACCGGTCGTTGTCACCAGAAATGAAGCAGTCACAGTTACACACGTTCGTCGTTTTGCAACTCGAAACCCTACCAACCAAATTTTGTTTTGGACAAGTGATGTACTTCCACGACCGTGATGCAATAAACTTCCCTTTTGTGTCGTGCCGCCATGCACCACTACTGGAATTACTTCTAGACAATGGATTACTTGGTTGAATTCTTCGGTTATTGTTGGACCCCTGTTTTCACTCGATTCTTCGTATGAACCACACTAACTCCCTATTTCTTCGATCGACAACTGATATAATGAAACGCTAATAACCATACCATGATTTCCATCGACCACTAGATGATCCCATTACCCTGTTGGGTGGATAATTTATATTCTACCTTGATTTACACCTTCATATACCTAACTTAGCAAATGGATGCTTCTTAATATCGGGGCAGCCTTCCGGACACTTGTGAACGGAGATACGGATCACTCAACCTACAGACGAACACGATAATCTATACGTTTACCTGACCCACCTTACACTACCAGAGTCGTATTTTAAATTCCACGATAGTTTTTCTTAAATATACGGAATATTTTCACTAGATTTTGTACCGACACATGATTGTTGATTAATGATATGTCTAATTTCTACCATTGGCTTAGACCAAACCATCACTCTTTTATCACAGTAACATTACGTTCTCACTACTCCATGCTGAAACCCTGGAACGAACACCCTCTAGTTTAGGGAATTGGGAAGGCTCGACTCTCGATCATTGGTGATCACTCCTTGAAACCTTGAGGGCGGTGATGTATTGTTGATACGATCATACTCTCTTGAATGTGTTTTCGCGTCTTTTCTTTGGAACCTCACGACTACACAGGCGTATTTTGGATTCGTTCGCACGACCGAAAGGAAATTTCCCCAAATTTGGTTACTTATTGACTCGATGAATTACATACCCATCTAAGTTTATTGATCCAGGTGAACTGTTCCTCATTCACATGTGGGCGAGTCTAACAACTTTTGACGAAGGTCTCAGTGAACCTTCACATTACAAACTTGCACCATAACCATGCTACTACGGTGAATTCTTGTTATCATTGATCTATCCGCATGACATGTCTATTTGATCAACGAAAAACTTTATTTTAATTATACTCAACTTACGTACGACCAGCTGTACCTTCGACAATCAAGTAAAAACTTTGCTATGGATTCTTAAACGTTTACTCATCAATTGCAACTACCCTTTTCTCATGTTTCCACGTCCATACATAATATACTTTTAAATCCCATGATTCCAACAACCTGTCCTACTAACCCTCGCATGGACAGGTTACACTCTACGAACATTACTCGCTGAGCATTGGGCCGTAAATATGATGATACCACAGGTACTGTCCTTTGATCTGGATACGACCAATATAGATCCTCAGACACGACATTCGAATTTAGTTTAACCTAACGAATATGTCACTTGTTTTCGTCGACGATATCTGAATCTACTTGAAGTGCTAGTAGGAATCCGAGCGATACCTACACCTTACCGTAGAGCTCCTGTGACACAAACAACCTTATGATAGTTTTGTTTCCAACGAACGCCTTTTGGCGTTGTGAAACCCGTTTTCTTGATCGTATGCACAAACCCTCGTAACTCTAAAGCTTGCTCAGGACTCCGCGTTTCAACAGTGGAGGGTGAAACTCTATAGTACACCTATTCTTTCGTTACCCAAAGGAATAGATGATTTCGTTGTTTACTGTGATGCAAAGGACTTGGTTGTGTGCTGAAGCAATGTGAGAAGGTCATCGCATACGCATCACGCCAACTTAAGGTTCACGAAAAGAACTACACTACCCCTGACTGGGAGTTGGGAGCAGTAGTGTTTGTACTCAAGATATGGAGACACTACTTGGACGGTACCAAGTGCACCATTTATACCGATCACAAGAGTCTCCAGCATATCTTCGATCGGAAGGAGATGATCATGCGACCGCGTCTATGGGTCAGACTCCTTAACGACTATGAATACGCAATCAAGCATCCTCCAGGCAGAGCCACTGTGGTGGCTGACACCCTCATTCGTAAGGAAACCAAACCTAAGCGTATTCGTGCGTTACAGCTTACCATTCACTCTAGTATTCCTACCGAGAATCCGCAACACCTAGGTTGAAGCATTGGATGAAGGGAACCTTTTAGCTGAGTCCATGCGGGGCATGGAGAAGTGACTTGAACCCAAGGAAGACAGTACTCATTAATCCATGGAACGTGGATGGGTTCCATCTTACGGAACCCTACGAGAGCGTGTGATGGACGAAGCACACGAGTCTGATTACTCAGTGCATCCTAGTTTTGACAAGATGTACCAAGATCACAAGACTCTGTACTGGTGGCCCGAAGCCATAAGGACTACTCCACCCCCCCCCCCCCCGGAGTTCCCAACATGGAAATGGGAGCAAATTTCCATGGATTTTGTCACTGGCTCGCCTAGATCTCGGTGGGGAAACGACACCATCTGGGTGGTCGTGGATCGACTATCTAAGCCTGGACACTTTCTGGCAATCAAGGAAACTGATAAGTTTTCCTACGCTCGCAGACATTTATCTGAAGGAAGTAGTCTCTAGGCACGGAGTGCCAACTATTATCTATGATCGAGACTCACACTTTACATCTGAGTTGTGGCAAGCAATGCACAAATCCTTCGGCTCACATCTAGACATGAGCACAGCGGATCATCCACAAACGGGTGGGCAGACTGAACGCACCATCCAGACTCTTGAAGACATGCTTCGGGCATGTGTAATCGACTTTGGTAACGGCTGGGAAAGGCACCTACCTTTGGTGGAGTTTTCGTATAACAACAGTTACCACACCAGCATGCAGGCTGCTCTGTTCGAGGCTTTGTATGGACATAAATGTCGTTCACCTCTATGCTGGGCAGAAGTGGGTGATAGCCAAATCACTAGTCCAGAACTCGTCGTTGACAAAACGGAAAAGATTGCCCAAATACGACAACGAATGGCGGCAGCTCGTGACCGTCAGAAAAGCTACGCTGATAAGCGCAGGAAACCACTCGAGTTCCAGGTTGGGGATGGAGTGCTACTTAAATTCTTACAATGGAAAGGTGTGGTTCGCTTTGGCAAACGGGGCAAGCTTAATCCGCGTTATGTCGGACCTTTCGAAATCACTGAGAAAATCGGCAAGGTAGCGTACAGACTGAATTCACCTGATTCCACGTGTCAAATCTGAAGAAATATTTATCGATGAGACCCTCATCGTTCCTTTCAAGTAACTCACTATCGACGACCAGGTGTGCTTCGTCGAGGAACTGGTGGAAATTATGGACCGCCCTCAAACGTACCAGGATACCCCTTGTTCGAGTTCGTTGGAACTCCCGTCGTCGCCCAGAGTTCACCTGGGAACGAGAAGACCAAATAAAACGCAAATATCCCCAGTTGTTTTAGAAAGGTGAGTCTAGTACTGAAGCTACTTTGGAATTTCGGGACGAAATTCCAAACCAACGGGGGGATAATGTGATACCCCAGGAAAAACCAGGAAACCACGCAATCTAACTAGCTTCCTCAGTGACTACGTGCTAAATTTCGGGACGAAATTTCTTTCAACTTGGGGATGATGTGACAACTCGGAACTTCAAGGTAAAACCGTTTGTTTTGCTTTTATAAATCGAACCTTATACTTATTTTATTTGACGAATTAATTTTATATTTAATTAAACTCTATTAGGAGTTCATATTGTGTAAGCGATAGATTAGAAACTGAATCCTTTTTCTTTTGAATCGACTAGAACCGTTTGAGTCAAAACACATGTCCCGGTTGTCTAATTAATCCACTTGTGTAACCCAATACTTATGAGGTCCAAACCATAGTGTGTATTTTATATATTATCATTCCTAATTAATTTTACATATATATTAGTGTTTAAAGAAAAAAAAAACAATATATGTATGTGTTAATATAGCATGTGGCTGCCATAAAACCACTCCCACTCCCCATCGTTCTTTTAACTTGGCAGCCCACACTTTTACAATTCTTGCAGCCCACTTTCTTGAGACACTAGGCCCACATACAAACCTGTTAGGACCGGTTTTGACTCCGAAACGATTGCGAACCGAACGTGTGACGTGCAGAATCCGTACACGAACGTGAACGAACACACGAGAACGTAATTATAACTGTGATTCTATTGATTGATGTGAAAACGTACAGCACCTGAATCACGTACACATCACTTTCTCTCTCTAGTTTCTCTCTCTAGTTTCTCTCTCTAGTTTCTCTCTCTAACACTAGAGCTCTCAAAGCTCCAAAAATGCCAAAAGTGTCCAAAAGTTCTAAACTCTAACCCTAACACATCTATTTATAGGCCAAGGCTTATAAGAGCTTTCCTCTTATTTACAATATTGCCACCTTGCCTTTTACTCTAGATATTACAATATAAGGCTAGATTTAAAATGTTTCAGCTCCGGTCTTGAGATGACGGAGGCGATAAACATACTGCACTAACAAAACCGCCTCATTCTCAGTTATTAGTACGATTGTTGCATGTTTTTGTTATAATACAACCTTACAAACCCTAACTCCTACTCCCTCTCATCTGGACGCACAACGGCAGCAACCCCGCCCTTCTCACATTGCTATCTCTCTCACACTAGCCCCCTCCTGCTCAAACTCTCTTACGCATCTTCATTCGGTTAGTATACAGTTTTGTTTCGGCATGTGTTCCTTGTTGATGCTAGCCGTATGTATAGGTGTGAGTATAGATTATGAATACAATCGAGTTATAGAGTTCATAGATTTGATTATGTGGATTTCTTGAACACTGATTGATCATGGAATGTTATTCAGAAGTTAGTGTTGCATGGTTAGGGCTATGTGAATAAATTACGACCATTATGAAACTGATACTTGATAGTAATATGATGCATGAAACTGTATTATAGTCCGCTACACATTATTTTTCTTGTAAAGTACGACATGGATAGTGTGATTTGCTGCATATGATATCCACAGGGTCTGATATATAAGTGCTTATACATGGATGCGTTTTCTACGAGTGTTGATAGGTATGATGATAGGATGTTCTATGAGTTGCTTGCGATATTAATATAAGTTCATGCATGCTTTTTGATATAAAACAACTTATAACCTGCTGTGAATGATGGAATATGTTCGTGTAATTGCGAAAACATGATAACGAAACTCGGAAACACGTTTTATTAGGAGACTTGTGAAAACAGCTTCTGTCCAAACATTTACAGCCAACTTCAGTTGGCTGTAAACAGCTCGATACTTATCAAAAAACTGATTTTCTTAAGTCTATTTCAAAAACCCCTTCAAATGGCACTGGAATTACATTTTTCTGAGGTCGTTTGCTATTTTTAAATGAACGTTTTTCACAGCAGCAGAAGCTGCATTTTTCTGCAGAAAATTTGTGTTATGTTTCTCGTCATAACTTGAAATCTGTGTAGAATTAGGTCATGAAATTTTTACTGTAGATGGCCACTGATGTCGTTGTAATTCTCCAACTGGAATTTCGTCAATGGGACTTACGATAAATTTTAAATGAATTTTTCCGTGGACTGCAATTAGAAAGTGACGAATCTGATTGCAGCCTGGTAAATGAATTTTATAAAATAATTGGTGATGAATTGGATCCCGAGATTTTGACACAATAATACTTGGATCGATTGAAACGTTCTGTAATTTTTTGGGAACTATCCAGTTCCCGAGCGGTCCCGATTAACGCACCGCAAATTGTCCGAAAATGCAGCAAAAAGCTGAAATTTTGTGACAAGATTTATTGTGTAATTTTTGACAAAAATGTGGCCACTATTTCGAATAGCGACACTTTGCATGCATGTGTACATATATAGATATTATAATATTTTATGTGCTACGAGTTAGATACGTGTAGGAGTTTTGTGCATTACTTGAACATGAACCTGACTTGTATGGTAACCATGTTAGGACATGGTTGACCACATTAGCTCAAGTGACCATTTATCTGCCAAGCTAATCCAAGGTGAGTTCACACTTTCCACAAGGCATGGGATTCCCAAGGGTTGGGAATGGGTAAGGGATTTAAACTGAAACTGCGTGATCTCCTAGTTTGGAACACGTACACACCCTCTTTATTGAAGGGTGACAATATGTGATAAGGAATTGATTTGGAACCTACGTAATCTTCTGGTTTGGGGATTTCATACACACCCTCTTTATTGAAGGGTGACAACACGGATACTAGACCAAAATCTCTATCATGAAGTCCCTCCTTTTATATCGACTTAATCGTCGGGTCAATGGCGAGCGGGTCATTAGTTAGATAGCGTTATTTAGGTTTGACAAGCCTCACACCGTGTCGCAGAGGACGGGCGTGAACTAAGGGATCTGGGCACTAGTTAATGATGATAGACATTGACGTCAGGGCACCAACTTACTTTAGTCAGTGGTTGATATGGTAAACGGGTCTAGTGGTTCACATGGGGAAGCCCCCACTGGTTATGGATATGTTTGGGAAACAGAGAAAAACTGGTTAACTTATTGTTTACAAATGAACTCATGGTTTTTGAAACAACTTATCAATGAACACCAACTATGAACTTGCTCAACTTTGTTGTTAACTCGTTGTTACATGCCTTGCAGGTCGTTAGGTACTTATGGAGCTTGCACGAGGAGGAGAGGTCGTTGTGGGATATGGACTGTTATGTCCCATGCTTAACATTTGAACTTTAAACTATGTTTTGGTTATTTAAACATTTCTATGCTTCCGCTGATTACTTGAACATGTTTGGTTTCTTTTGAACAACAATTATATTGGGATTGGTTTTATTTACTTAATCGTATTGTTCAATATGATTGGTGGCTAGATTCTGATGAGTCACGCCTCCATGCGGTAATACTCCGCTTGTGGATTTTGGGGGTGTGACAATATTGCAAGAGTCATTATTCTGTGAGGGTTTCTCTTTATATGCGAATCTTTTTACTAGCCTTTGCACTGTCTGATGTATACCGTTTAATGTGATATCCAATTACTATTATCGACCTAAACAAATCTATCATCCCTTTATCATGGTGACATTACATCTTCATTTCTCCATGCAGAAACTCTAATAAGATTGCGCTCTAGCTTAGAGGATATGATAAACTCAGCTTTCGATCCTTAGTGATCACTTCTTGAACCCTGAAGATGGTGATGTGTTGTTGATAAGACCATACCATTTGAACATGTTTTCGCGTCCTCGCATTAAAACCTCTCGACGACATATGTGTTATTTCTAATTTATGCAAACGACCTAATTCAACCCCTTCGAATGTGGTGGCTTATTGGTTTGACTAATCGCAAACTCATTTATGTTTGAGGATCATAGTGATTATATCCTTACTCGCATATGGGCAAATTCAACAACTTTTGTAGGTGCTTCAGTCGAACGTAGACACTATAAATTCGGAAAACAACCATTTTTCTCTGGATAATTCTTATTGTGCCAACACCTTGAACGTAACACTTTCATCGACAAATAACATTATTTATTTCTATTTATACCACCTACATACGACCAACTACCTCCTCGTCATCAGATAAATCTTTACTGCTGATTCTAAAACAATTATGTATTACACTGAGTGGAACACATTGATTGCCGCCATACGTCTATATGTTTTTAACGTCTTATCATGTTATTGATTACATGGTTGCGTTTTCATCATTTGATTGATCTTTGGTAGTTATAAGAATATTTGTATGCTAAGTGCTGAAAATCGTATGTATATAAAGTTTAGATTTAGTTACGGACTTGGTTAGTTGCTAGAGTTGGGTGTGGGAAGGATCTTGAATGGTTTTGGGTGGAATTTTGTTGTTTTAATAATGTAGGTGACGTATAGGAATGTAAATCTATTGTGATTAAATGTTACGGGTCGTTGGGTGCATAAATTATTCGGTTGGGAAGATCGGGTAGCGAAATCCAAATTTGATCGACAGTTACAGCCGACTTTAATCAGCTATAACCAGGTCATAACTTAACAAAATCTGGGGTTCCTTGAATCTATAATGTGCTATTTTGAAATACGAATCAAATGGCACTGGAATATAATTTTCGACATCGTTTGATATTTTAACGAATTATTTACGAACAAATGTTGAAGCTGCGAAAATCAGTAGTAAATGGGTCATATGTTTCGGGTCATCACTTACTGTATAATTGGATTTTTGCTATGAAATATTGACTGTAGATAGCTTTAATGTTATAAGAATTTTGTCGATGATTTCCAGTTAATCAGATAACCAAGGAATTTTTTAGAAATTTATTAGTGGGCAGGGGTCAGATTGTGACGAATCTGACCACTATTCAGTGTTTAATTTTTCACGGAAAATCTATAAAGAATTAGGTTCTGAAAATTTTACATAAAACAAAATGGACCATTTAGAACGTTCTATAATTATCTAGGAATTTTTGTAGTTCCAAAACTATATTAGAAAAACTCCCGAAAACTGCACAAAATCAAGTGTCAATGCTGAATTTTGATAAGTTAATTTAACATGCTTGTTTATTGTTGGTGATATCGTATAATGTTCTAATATATTTGATGACTACATGATTGATACTTAATATGTGATACGCTATCGTTCTATGTATACAATTGGTTAAATTGTTCATGTCTAAACATGTTACGTGCAAAATATTAGATTGCGTGTAGGAATATACGTATTGCATGAACCCACTCTAATGAGCTACATGATAACCATCTTAGGACGTGGTTGATCATCTTCACTACTATTTGCACTTCATTTCTTACCGAGAAAAACAAATGTGAGTTCAAACTTTTACTAAAGCATGTATTCCCAATGGTTTGGGATTGCCTTAGTATTCCTGGTATGGGATACTGTTAACTTTACTTTCCCTGGTTAGGGGATTGCCAAGTATTCCTGGGGATGGAATACCGTTAAATACTATTTATATTGCATTTCATTAGCGGACTAAACGAACTCTATCTGAAAGTCCCCACACATTATACCGATTAATCGCTGGGGCCTGGCGAACGGGATATTAGTTGATAGCGCTATTAGGTTAGACAAACCTCACACCGTACCTGGTAGGACGAGCGTGAACTTTTATGCCTTGGCAACTGGTCAATGATGATAGACATTGACCTAGAGCACAAACAACTTACACAGTTAAAGTTTCGGTACCACACAGTTTAGTAGCTTAAAGTTGGGGTAGCTCCCCATGACATGTTATATAAATTAAGTAATTTAACAACCGATGTTTTTAAAAACAATACTGAAAAACCGTGAACTCGCCAACTTTATGTTGACACTCTATTATATGCTTTGCAGGTCGTTAGGTACAGTACTGGAGCTTGCATTGGAGGAGTGTAGTGGTTGCGTAGGACCGTTGTTGGGTTCTTATTTAATAATTATGGTTTTAAACAATTGTTGAGAATTTAAACTTTATGCTTCCACTGATAACTTAGACATTGTTTTGGACTTTGAATATTTAGTCACTGATCGTATTGATGGCGATGGGTTTAATTTGTTTTATTTAATTGTTTAATATGATTGGTTGCATGATCTTGGTATGTCGCACGCCTCGCGGTACTACTCCGCACGTGGATTTGAGGGTGTGATATCAAGCTACAAGGATTCTCCATTATAATATCCGGCTTGTCTATAATAGCCTAATATCCCTCTAGTGTCCCTGGTGAAGAGGTTGTTGTACCTCCTGCTCCTTTTCTTGGCCTGACTGTTGTAGTTGTATTGTTGGTTCCACCCATGGGTTCCTATGAATATCAACCACTTGATAAAATTCCTCGAACTTTTTAAGCACACTTATTTTCAGCGTTGTTTATTCTATTGTATCTAAGATCGGCAAGTCGACATATAAAAGATATGTACATTTGTCGGTTGAGAACTTCTAGATCATGTCTATCTCAGGATATAAGGCCCCGTAAATATGTAGTTACCTTGTGAGGATCTGAGGGCTCTTGTGAAAAACTCTGCCATAACATATGCTAAGTTGCATGGAAAATTATCAAAAATGTAAAAAAGGTAAAAGTCATCTCTAGCAATAACCAGGCATGTAGATTCCTTCTATGCCCCTAAGGTGTAAACCAAGCATATATGAATGTACCATTGAAGGGGCTTAAAAAGTTGGGTGCTTTTCTACTTGTGGGCGTCGTAGGTACCCATGTAGGGCTATAAATGAATCAAACAAACACAAACAAGGCCATTTTTGTGTTCGTTCATTAAGGGTATAATGTGTTCACGAACGGTTCATGAACACTTACCGAACGAGATTTTCTGTCCATGTTCGTTCATTAAGGGAAGGAATGTATTCACGAACAGAAATAAAATCAGAGAAGACGGTGGTGGCTAGAGGTGGATGGTGAGATGGATCAACGCTAGACCTTGAAGACCTAATCGTTGAACGAAGATCGATGGCATTTTTTGGTATGAATAATGAGAAGGAAAGTGAAACGGTGCATAAAAAGGTGAAGATAGTGTGTTCTATTTTATTTGTTTAGGTAATGAGATAAATAAGAATTAAATAATATAAAAAAGTTTAGATATAATAAATAATTGCTTAAAAATCTTTAATGAACAACATAAACAAACGAACATGAACAAATATTCATGAACACATTACCGAATGTTCACGAACGCAATTGAACGAACCAGACATATAATCGTGTTCGTTCATTCAACTAACTGAATGAAATTTCTTGTTCCTGTTTGTTCCTTAATTAAATGAATGAACGTAAACGAACTTCCGGCGGAACGTTTCACGAACTGTTCGCTGAACGTTTGGTTCATTTACTGTCGCAACCCCGGACCCCACCACAGGAGCGGGAGCCGCGAGCACGAGCCTGTGGTATCGGTGTTTACTAAGTTGGTAGTGGAAATGAGACATCATGATCGTGGTTAGGAAATAAATTCAGAGTTTGCAAAACACCAACTTTTTGTATTAAATAAATGGGACAAAACCCATATTTCATTTATAATACCTTTATAGGGATAAGCCCTAGTTACTGAAATATAAACTTTTTACTTAGGTAACTTTATAGCCACTTTCTTTAAGCCTTTAGTGGTCCATAGCTGGCTTCTAATAGCTTTCACATCAAGTTACCTGAAAAGTGTTTTAAAATTATTTTATTAGCAAGAAATACTGGCGAGTACCTTCCACTTTAGAAAAAAAAAATGTTATTACTTCATAGTATTATGTCACACCCCGACCACGTAAAACAACAAATCATGGCGGAAACGTCGGGGAGTGTCGTAACAGAATCATTGTTTCATAACACAAGGATTGAAGTTTTGTTTTATTGAATTAAGTGTATTACATTACATTTAAAATTAGAAACAAAACATGAACAAATTAACTTCCATTGTTATTAAGTCACTAAGGCCTCGTCCATTCCTATGTGAGGATACACCAATATCATCATCAAACATCATCAACTATGGTACCTGAAACACATGTGAAAATACGTCAGCATAAAAATGCCGGCGAGTACATAGGTTTTATGTGAGTGTCAGATTCATCGCTCGTTTTACCTTTTGAAATAACTCAAACAACTTTGTTATTCGATATTAGAAAAACTAGTTTTTGTAAAATGTTTTGATAGTGAATTGAAATAACCAAGTTAAAACAAATTTGTTATAATTTATAAAACCTCGATACCATGAATCTTACTCAAAAAATTTGTTTAAGTAAACCCAAATTGTAAATCGTTTTTGAAATAAAACTCGAATGTTTTATATTGTTAGAAAAACCTTGTAATATAACTTTGTTTTGATAACCTTGCCCAAGTGAACTAGATAGCGCAATGATATATAATGTGTTAAAAGCACTTATATATTGTAAGTACCAGCAGCATATCCACCATGCTTTTAACACATTACACCCGCCCCGTTACCTAATCACTTCCCTAACCCAACGGTTCAAACAGTTTCAAACGGTTCACACAATCAATCAGATTCAAACGGTTCACACAATCAATCAGATTCAAACGGTTCACATAATCAATCAGATACAAACGGTTCACATAATCAATCAGATTCAAATGGTTCACATAATCAATCAGATTCAAACGGTTCACATAGACCAACAATTTCAACGGTTCAAAACAATTCAAAATGTAAAACAATGTGTCCATATGCTGGATGAACATATGCAACAAAATGTAACATGAAAATCAATGTGCTAGCATGCTAAGAGAACATACATAGCAGAACATAATGAAATCATGTACTATATACGTACTAATGAACATAGCAAGTATATAATATATAAGCATGAAAAGCACGAAAGTAACAAGTAGGCACATGCGTATCACCCCAAAACAGTTGAAAACAGTAAAAGAGAGGACTATGTACTCACTTGAGAATGCTTAGAAGTCTTGAATAACAACCAAGCAAAGCTATAGGGATCACGGAAATCAAACGGCACCTAATATAGGTAACTATGTTAATAAACCGGACCTAAATCGGAGATCGGATTAAATTAGGTTTCGTAAACCAAATGAGTGTAGGGACTCATGTAATATAGTTTAACAAAGCCTACATTCTAAAACGAAACCTAACCTAAGTGCTTTCGACCCATTACGACTCGTTAAGGTAGCTTACGCCACTTTAATGCGTCGTTCGCGTAAAACACGTTCGGACCGCCTAACTAGCCCTATGACAAGTATCATATGCCTTAACTCATCTAATAATGTTGCCTAATCAGTTTAGATGTCAAAATTTAGGTTACATATTCTTAAAATGAATTTATGCGTAAAAAGGGGCATTTTGGTCATTTTCCTAAGGCATATAAACTGCCTATCATACAACTACTTAAACAAAGTGACCATAAGGTATAACCTTGGAAAGTTATTCCCTATACAACTATGGTCACAATATATGCTTGGTCGGATCCTAATGATCGACCAAACGAGTCGGGTTCGAAAGTCTAAGCGGTTGTTTAGACCCCTTATCTGACGACCCTATATAAGCACTAAACCTAAAGTGACGAGCTAAACATGTTAAAACATGTTTAACGAAGTTAGAAAACAAGTTTGATATCAAGACAAAGGGTCTTGATACCCAATAAAAGTTTGGTTGCAAAATACGCAAGAATACGCATTTTGACCGAAACTATGACTCGTCACTACACCTAAATAACTTGATACCCAAGAGACTATAACCATTGTGATTACGCTCACGTTACAAAGTTCAAACGAACTTCGTGTTGACCATATACTGGTCAAAGCATAAATTCAAACATTGTTTGACTTTTACGCTTAAAATGCATAAAAGCACGAAAGAAACTTAAAAAGGGTCCAAACTAGGAAGAACTTGATCTAAATACTCAAGGTGTGAGGAAAATGGAATGAGAGCTTGGGTATTTATAGATTTCAGAGAACCGTTAGGATCGTTTCTTGCATTTCGTGCCTTGATCTTGACCCTCCATGTGGGCACATGGTTTTCAAAACCATGGGAATACTTAAAACCATCAAATTCCAGCCCATAGAGTGCAAAACCTTGGGTTAAACCATCAAACCCTCAAAAATGGACTAAGTTCAATGTATCTGCCAGAAATTTCAAAAATGGTCCCTGTACTTGTAAAACTTGATTTTTTTGGCACTTTTAAGCCCCGTTAACCACATTTCAAGGCTCTAAAATAAATTTAAAGTATAGGGAACTTGAAATGTGCTCAAAAATATCTCGGATGTCAGTTCGTTTGGTCGTACGGTTGCGTTGTTTTGTTAATTACGATGGAAATCGTAACGACCGCAAAAACGATCCAAA
>JARYGA010011313.1:0-29754 GCA_030545235.1 Helianthus tuberosus | reverse complement strand
ATAATATTTAAATAGGATTTAGACAATTACCACCGAAAGTTAAGCCATGATTGTTAAAGGTAGTGTCACACCCCAACCGATGGCGGAATCATCGGGGTGCGACACTAGGCGAGTCAGATTGCTCAAGAGAATCCATAACAACTATATTGCGATAGTATTTAATACATTCGTTATCCCATAATAACAAATATTACAATCACATAAGTTATCACAGATTTATTGTCCTCTCGAACAATGCAAATCCGACAACCTAGATTTTAATTGAGTTTCTAGACTTCCTAGCTTGATTTGATATAGCCTGCGATCTAACCTGCAACATACGTTAAAATAATTGTCAATACAAAAGTATTGGCGAGTATACAGGTTTGATAAGTATAGCATAGTAGGTAAAAAGTGTAGTGAATTTCCATATGCCTAAACGTAATACACGACATATATACTCACAAAACTGATACTACCAACTAAGTCCTCGATGCTCGAATGTACGATGGCATAACTAGACCCCGTCGGGCGCAATAGTACTATACTAGTCGTGGTGGGACGTCGCGAGTATAAGCCCTAGCACATATGCAACTAGCATCACGTATATCTATGCATAACAGTTATTCGCAAGTGATAATTCGATTGATTGAATATTTCGATTGATAAGTTCGATTTGTTAGAAACGTATGTTACACCCAAAATTCGATTAAAAAGGGGTTCAAGTATGCTCACAGTGCGTATTTAGCGAGATTACAACTTGATTGAGTCGGTTGCGAGTACGTCGGTAATGATCCTTGAAGAGATAGAGTAAACGATATACGGTTAAGCGAGATTACCTTGAAAAGTTACTCATTTGGTTGATTGGTCCTCATCCGTGCGGTTAGACATGTTATCCATCCGGATGACAAGTCATCCGTCCGGATGGCATGTCATCCGTCCGGATACAGATGATCCGTGCGGATGAAGGTGGTGCGTGCGGACTGACTTGCTTGTGCGCGCGGATGAGTGTGCGCGTGGGTGACAGCCCATCCGTGCGGGTGACTGGTGCGTGCGGGTGACATGATCCGTGCGGATGACAGTCGTGCGTGCGGACTGACTTGTCATCCGTGCGGACTGACTTGTCATCCGTGCGGACTGACTTGTCATCCGTGCGGACTGACTTGTCATCCGTGCGGACTGACTTGTCATCCGTGCGGACTGACAGGTCTGGTTCGCACTCTGATAACCGTTTTCGAGTGTTTAACGGGAGGAATACGTTCGTTTTCACTAGGGTAGTGTAATTTCGCATTAACACTTGAAGTTCCGTCAATTCCGACTCATTCTAACGGCCGGGAATCACCCCGTTCCATCAGATCTGGCCGTTCATGGTGGTTCTTCATGGTTAACTCGAAATCGCACAGATTTAGGTGAGATTTGTCATTAAAACATGCGGAAATCACCCGGATCTGAGTCGTTTATAGTGAAATGAGACCCCGACTTGAAGTTCATAAGAACCCTTGGTGACATCACCTCAAAACGCCTCAAATCCTCAGATTTCACGGTTAGAATTTGAGTTTTGAAAGATAGAATGATGTAGAATCGAGTGTAGATTGTAGAAGTACAAGTTTTAGGTTGAAATCTTACCGGAATCGCGAGGAAATCGAGAGAAAAGGGTCTTGGTGCGCGTTTGGTTGAAAAGGAGCTGTCACATCACTGTTCAAGTGATGTGACATGGTATTTATAGGCAACAGAGAAGAGGAAAAGGTTTTTGGCCCGGATAGCCCATCCGTGCGGATGGCCCATGCGTGCGGATGGCCATCCGTGCGCATGCCCATCCGTCCGGATGGTCCATTCGTCCGGATAGCTATCCTGACGCTTGGACTTCTCCGTTTTTGATCGTTTTGGGTAGTTTTCGAAGCGCGTACCTTTCATAATTAATTTATATTATTATTATTATATTGTTATTATTATACATATATATCTCTAAGGGTCGTATTTACGTATTCATAATCCAAAGTTTCGATAATTAACAATCGGTTTCCGATTCGAGTATGCGACTATTAACGACGTTGCACGGCCATCAATGAGGGTAGTATAGGTCCTTTATTGATGTCATCGTGAACGTTATTTCATGTAGTGCCACAAGGACTGACGGGGTACCGTTTACTCGTATTGTCGTCATCGTCATGACGACTGGAGCCACAGCACTCACCCGAGGGTCCTTGTTAGCGTTAATTGTTTACGTTCGACACATCATGGCCACTGAGGAGGGTGGAGTAGGTCCTCACTCAATGTCTCCGTGAGTGTTAGTGTGATAATAGTGTTGTATAGTGATACTGTAGCTTGAAAATATGCGATTATCCTTCGAATAGCGATATATACGATATAGTTACATTATGATCCGAATCTCTGGTGCTAGGCGTAACGAGTATAACGAGTAGTAACAACGCACAAAAGTGCGGGTTGTTACAGTCTCCCCTACTTTAGGAAATTTCGTCCCGAAATTAATCCAATAGGTAGACTTCTAAGAGCTGATCTTGTATACGTAGTGATACAGCGAGCGATTTGACCGTAAGTTGACAGCGAGAACGTTTCGAATAAGAGAGATCGACTGCGATAGCGAGAAAGTGACGTAAAGACGAAAGTAATAATCCCACGAGTTGGCATTACAAAGTACCTTGTCTTGTGTAGAGTTCGTTAGTTCGATGCGATTGTAATTCGAAGGGTTTCTCATGACGTAGAGTTAACTGAGTCGATCGTTAACCAACGTTACAAGAAGCGTTCGTTTAGATATTAAAAAGGGATTTAGGATGAAAATCTTTGAAAATTTTCCTTGTAACATAAGGTTAACTGAGTCGATGTTAACTAATATCGCAAGGAAGTTTTAGGTTTTAAACATGTTAAGGAGTTTGAAGATGAAAACAAGGGTTACGAAAACTCTCCTAGGACATGGGTTCCAGCTGAACTCGATGTGGAACCCACATCTCAAGAAAGTCTTGTTTTTGATCTTGAAAAAGTTTTAAGGAAAAATTGAACTTATGAAGCTCCCTTCGAATATTCAGTTAAGCTGATTCGATGTTAACTCCACATCGTGAGGAATGTCACTTGTTCTAGGGTTTTAGTAAAAGTTTTTTTTTTATAAAATCATTTTTTTTAGTCTTTTGAAAAGGATGTTTTAGCATCAAGCCCCACTTGGCACCTTCTCACGGAAGTTCGTTAATATGTTTAAAACACTTATATATAGGAAGTACCAGCGGCGTATCCACCATGCTTTGCCCATACTATTCCCGTTTCGTGAGGCAGTGTCAGGTGTGCCGATAGGACATGGATAGAATTGCGTTTTACTCGGCCCAATCGATAGAAAGTCGGTCCGAGCATAAGATAGGATCGAATAGGTTAGTCCAGTGAGTTGATAAGCGAGAAACGATAGCGCGTTTTCGTTTAGATTCCACATTACAACCACATGGCACGTTCTCACGGGAGCTTGCTAACATGGCGAAACATCATGCTTAACCAGGTTAGTTTGCCTCGTGAAGCGGTGTCATGTGTACTACTTCCACATAGACTGCAATGAACACCAAGCGAGCGATAAGCGGTACGCGAATAAGCGGTAGACTATATATGATAAGCGATAAGCGATTAAGTGATTAAGCGAATAAACACAAAACACTTGTGATGACAACGATGATCATCGAGTTACAATAGTCGATAGTTGCGTTGCGAGCGAGGGAGGTATGCGATTTGATCTACGCGGTTCGGTTCGATTGATTACCACCACAGAGTTTGACTAGCATTAGACCCCACATGGCCCTTTTTCCACGAAAGGTCGCTGATATGGCTAAAACACCCTGCCTTAACCATATGAGCTTCCTCTCGTGAGGCGAGGTCATGCGTTCTAATTTAGCACGAATATCACAGATAACGGTAGGCGATAGCGATAGATTGATACACAACAAATGATATAGGCTCACGTGATAAGCGATGGAGGTTGCGAGATACACAAGGTAAGTGATTGCGATTAGTCGAGTTCGATTCTTGTTTCGAATAAGCTTAACGTTTCGTTATGACGCATCACGGCTATCGAGGAGGGTAGAATAGGTCCTCACTCAACAATATCGTGAGCGTTTATTTGCTTGATTGAGATTTGTTGCAACAGACTTACGACCAGTCTTGCGTCGATGCAATTTTTCCTGCGAGGTAGACTCCCCAGAGTCCATCGATGAGGCGATTGCATTGCGTTTGCAGACTTACGACAAGTCTTGCGATGATACGGTTTGTTACGCCTTGCGATTGAGTGTAGTGTGTTGAAAATAATCACAATAGTATAATAGGTCTAATAACGTTCAACTCCACGTGGCACTTTCTTCACGGAACTTCGGTAGTATGGTAAGGCATTCCTCGCCCGATCCCTACTACTTTCATCCCGTGTTTTGGTGTCACCTTTTTTCAGACGCTATGACACTTTTAGAATTCACTACGATCACCGTGCACTGACCCAAATAATCTCGTGTGCACCCGCGATTAATCGTTCCTTGCACGTTTATCGTACCTCATTCTAAAAGTGTAGTGAGGGTAAAACACATTATTTCGTGATATAGTATATAGTATATGTGTGAATCTAGTCTAAGTGCGGCGATTAAAGAGTGAAAGAGAATACGGGGGTACATTGAGTAATAGAGTAGGTTCAAAGCTTAGAAATAAACGTCGAAAATCGTGTCATTACAACTTTATCCTACGCTTGCTAGATGTCTGACGCTGAAGACTTTTGCTGGAGCTGTCGTTGTTGTACTCAAGTTCATGGTTCGATGCGGCAGTTGCGAGTGAAGTGACCGTAACGGTTGCAGTTATTGCAATAGCGACAGTCAGCCCCAACTGGATGATGATAGGTACACGAGTAACACTGAGGATGAAATCCAGTGTAGGCTCGTTTTGGAAACATCGGAACTGTTCGAAGAGGTTCCGGTTGCAGCAGTTCGGTTGTTGATGAGTTTGGGCTTGGAGTCTTTCGTTTGCGGCTGGGTTCGTCGGTGTTTTGCGAAGAAGTGTCGTCGTTGGAGGATTCGTCTGAAGACTTGCTTGCGGAGTCTTTGGCTGATTTGTCGGAAGATCCGTCGGCAGATTTGTCAGAAGAATCGGCAGCAGATCCGTCCGAGGAATCGTTAGCAGATTCGTCAGAAGAATCGTTAGCTGATTCCTTAGAAGAATCGCCAGCAGATTTGTCAGTAGATTCGTCAGTAGATCCATCAGAAGATTCGTCAACATATTCGCCTGAAGGATTACTGGCGATTGCTTGACGAGCTTGCTTGACAGGATTCTTTGAGAATAATCCTTCCATGAGTCATTTGTTGTTGATTTCTGCGGCTAAGCGGTAGGTTTCTTCGATGGTAACCGGCCTTGCAGCTTCGACAAAATCACCCACACACTCAGGTAAGCCACGAATGTACTTCGCGATGGCCTTTCCCGGAGTGTTGACTTGACTTGGGCAGATTATGCTAAGCTGTTTGAACCTTGCGGTGTAGCCAGCATTGTCACCTTTGGCTTGCTTGATTTCCCAAAATTCGTTTTCCAGCTTCTGAATCTCGTGAGGAGGACAGTACTCTTTCTCCATGAGCTCTTTCAGCTAATTCCAAGAGAGAGCGTAAGCTGCGGAGATCCCACGTTTGTTACGTTCGGTGGTCCACCAGTCGAGTGCTCGCGATTGAAATACTCCGGTGGCGCAAGTAGTACGGAGACTATCGGGACACCCGCTTTGACGAAGGGTAACTTCGATAGAATCGAACCACTGGAGTAGTTGAGTCGCACCTCCTTCACCCGTGAATTCCATCGGGTCACAGGCTTTGAAGTGCTTGTAGAGAAAAGTAGATTGCGGCTCTCCCGTCTTAACGTCTTCCGAAGCTCGAGAATGGTTGGGAGAGCGAACTCGTGTGGCAATCTGAGGAATGACTTTGGCCACTTCCCTGGTCACAAGTGAAGCAATCCTCTTTTCGCTCCTTCGTTTGGCTCGTCTCTTTGCTATCATTCTCGAAGTAGAGTTGTTGGAAGGCATCTAGACAGAAGGAGACTTGGAGTGAGATTCGATCATAATGATTTTTGAGTTTGCGTTGCGATTTGAGCACGTTCAAACTTGATGCGATAGTATAATAGTAATACGATTCACATAGGAGCCAAATAGGAAACACGAAATCCCTAAGTTCTCTCACAATGACTTGTTTGTTTATACGTATATATATATATATATATATATATATATATATATATATATTTATATAGATGTAATTTGTAATCATGCACATACAGGTCGATTTAGAATAAGCGAGGTTGCGTTGAAGTGAGAAAACGAGAGCGAATGCGATAGATTATGCATTAGTTTTGTTGTGAACATTCGGATTTCGTTTTAGATTGCGATGGCTGTGCGAATCGTGCGTTTATAAAGTAGGGAGTGAAAATCGTTACATCGAGGAATCGATAAAGCGTAAAGTTTTAAAGCGTAAATAAGTTTCCAACCAGTTGTAAGATTGGCAGGTCGTATGATAAGAGTGCCTTGGGTGGTTAGGCGTCGACTACCCAAGGTAACCCAACTATATCTAACAAGTTCGAGCATGCGCGTTGACCTAGAGGACTTCATGCTTCCACTGGGATGCAGCTCATGGCATTCGTCTTCCTAGTCATCGCGTAGCTCGAGTTATCGTGATAGTTGTGTCCTTGGTGAGAGCTTTTGAAAACCTGTTTACAGAGAATGGAACGGCTCATTAAGGTACGGGTTTCACCCCTGACTTAACAGTTTCGTTCCTAATTGTGGTTATGCTCTTCGAATAAATTCGTGAGTTCCACTAGATTCCGAAATGGAGACTTTTCGTCGAGATGTGGATGTCACTCCTAACTCGATGAAAGGTTCTCGTGCTAGAAAAATGCGCTGAGTGAGCAATCCTATCGAGAGTTCTTGGTTTTCACGCCTGATCTCGACTGGATCGCTCGATTTCGTTATGCGATTAATTTTGAAAACACGTGTATTGTGTCGGCCTTAGGAAAGGCTAAGTAGTATTCCAGCCTTAGGAAAGGCTTCTTCGTGTGAAACTGTAGTACGCGGTGTTCACACAAAGTTTGTAGCTTTTAGAAATTTCGATCGAGAGTATCGAGTAAGCCCAATACAAACCCCACTGGGTTTGTATGAGTCGGCCTGTTGGTACTTAGACTATAGACTAGGTCAATTTCTAAGACGTCGACCCGGACTAGGTCGAGTCTGACCTAATTCCCTATAGTTATGGCTCTGATACCAATCTGTCACACCCCAACCGATGGCGGAATCATCGGGGCGCGGCACTAGGCGAGTCAGATTGCTCAAGAGAATCCATAACAACTATATTGCGATAGTATTTAATACATTCGTTATCCCATACTAACAAATAATACAATCACATAAGTTATCACAGATTTATTGTCCTCTCGAACAATGCAAATCCGACAACCTAGATTTTAATTGAGTTTCTAGACTTCCTAGCTTGATTTGATATAGCCTGCGATCTAACCTGCAACATACGTTAAAATAATTGTCAATACAAAAGTATTGGCGAGTATACAGGTTTGATAAGTATAGCATAGTAGGTAAAAAGTGTAGCGAATTTCCATATGCGTAAACGTAATACACGACATATATACTCACAAAACTGATACTACCAACTAAGTCCTCGATGCTCGAATGTACGATGGCATAACTAGACCCCGTCGGGCGCAATAGTACTATACTAGTCGTGGTGGGACGTCGCGAGTATAAGCCCTAGCACATATGCAACTAGCATCACGTATATCTATGCATAACAGTTATTCGCAAGTGATAATTCGATTGATTGAATATTTCGATTGATAAGTTCGATTTGTTAGAAACGTATGTTACACCCAAAATTCGATTAAAAAGGGGTTCAAGTATGCTCACAGTGCGTATTTAGCGAGATTACAACTTGATTGAGTCGGTTGCGAGTACGTCGGTAATGATCCTTGAAGAGATAGAGTAAACGATATACGGTTAAGCGAGATTACCTTGAAAAGTTACTCATTTGGTTGATTGGTCCTCATCCGTGCGGTTAGACATGTTATCCGTCCGGATGACAAGTCATCCGTCCGGATGGCATGTCATCCGTCCGGATACAGATGATCCGTGCGGATGAAGGTGGTGCGTGCGGACTGACTTGCTTGTGCGCGCGGATGAGTGTGCGCGTGGGTGACAGCCCATCCGTGCGGGTGACTGGTGCGTGCGGGTGACATGTCATCCGTGCGGGTGACATGATCCGTGCGGATGACAGTCGTGCGTGCGGACTGACTTGTCATCCGTGCGGACTGACTTGTCATCCGTGCGGACTGACAGGTCTGGTTCGCACTCTGATCACCGTTTCCGAGTGTTTAACGGGAGGAATACGTTCGTTTTCACTAGGGTAGTGTAATTTCGCATTAACACTTGAAGTTCCGTCAATTCCGACTCATTCTAACGGTCGGGAATCACCCCGTTCCATCAGATCTGGCCGTTCATGGTGGTTCTTCATGGTTAACTCGAAATCGCACAGATTTAGGTGAGATTTGTCATTAAAACATGCGGAAATCACCCGGATCTGAGTCGTTTATAGTGAAATGAGACCCCAACTTGAAGTTCATAAGAACCCTTGGTGACATCACCTCAAAACGCCTCAAATCCTCAGATTTCACGGTTAGAATTTGAGTTTTGAAAGATAGAATGATGTAGAATCGAGTGTAGATTGTAGAAGTACAAGTTTTAGGTTGAAATCTTACCGGAATCGCGAGGAAATCGAGAGAAAAGGGTCTTGGTGCGCGTTTGGCTGAACAGGAGCTGTCACATCACTATTCAAGTGATGTGACATGGTATTTATAGGCAACAGAGAAGAGGAAAAGGTTTTTGGCCCGGATAGCCCATGCGTGCGGATGGCCCATGCGTGCGGATGGCCATCCGTGCGCATGCCCATCCGTCCGGATGGTCCATCCGTCCGGATAGCTATCCTGACGCTTGGACTTCTCCGTTTTTGATCGTTTTGGGTAGTTTTCGAAGCGCGTACCTTTCATAATTAATTTATATTATTATTATATTGTTATTATTATATATATATATCTCTAGGGGTCGTATTTACGTATTCATAATCCAAAGTTTCGATAATTAACAATCGGTTTCCGATTCGAGTATGCGACTATTAACGACGTTGCACGGCCATCAATGAGGGTAGTATAGGTCCTTTATTGATGTCATCGTGAACGTTATTTCATGTAGTGCCACAAGGACTGACGGGGTACCGTTTACTCGTATTGTCGTCATCGTCATGACGACTGGAGCCACAGCACTCACCCGAGGGTCCTTGTTAGCGTTAATTGTTTACGTTCGACACATCACGGCCACTGAGGAGGGTGGAGTAGGTCCTCACTCAATGTCTCCGTGAGTGTTAGTGTGATAATAGTGTAGTATAGTGATACTGTAGCTTGAAAATATGCGATTATCCTTCGAATAGCGATATATACGATATAGTTACATTATGATCCGAATCTCTGGTGCTAGGCGTAACGAGTATAACGAGTAGTAACAACGCACAAAAGTGCGGGTTGTTACAGGTAGGTACATGTAGGAATGATAGTGATAAGCTTAAATATGCCTTATATTGTTATTTGTGAATTAAGCTTTTCATCCACTAATCTAATTCTTATATTTCTTATAAACAACAAACGTGAATAAGAACACCTGACACGATAACGAAACAGAAAAGGAGTGGCTGAGGCTTGCTGTTCAACAGCGGTCCCTTAAAACAGATTCCGGGCCACCCAGGTGAACCCGTCTGTCTCCCAGGGTACAACAGCCGAAGCAGTTAGTACTGCCGGGACTAGCCTAGCACCTGAAGACGTACCTGAAACGAGGACGTGGAGTTCTTTCTGTGTCGGAAATGAATGATCGTTGGTGCTGCAACTCATGCAGCAGTAAGAGCTAGAGCGTGAGAGTGGTTTTCTGGTGCGGATCGAAGATGCAGGTTTGCAAGTTCTGTGTAGGTTGCAGGTTCTCGGTGTATCTTCTTCTGCATGCACTCAGGTCCTTATATATGACTCATGCAGCAGCTGGCTAGTGAGGATGCAGCTGCAAGGTCAACACGCGGCGGCGGCTGGGTGCATGCATGCGCGTGTGAACAGGCAGGTCGGCAGAAGGCAACGGCGGCAGCGACAAACCTGCAGAAGTAGGTGCCGTCTTCCAGAACCTCCAAAAACCATAAGGCGGCTCTCAAGCGGCTCGCGGCGATGCGAGCAAACTAAAATTCAAGTTTTCCAAATAATTCAATGCTCTCTCTAAATTATTTTTATTGAATGAAAATACAAAATTTCCATTCAAATTAATAAATTTCCAACAAAAAATCTAATAACGTAATATCTCTAAAATTAAATACAAACAACATAGAAAATACTAATTATGTTTTTTTTTTCTTAAGAGTAATTTATACATTTTATTTCGTGTTATAAACTAAAAGTGAAAACTGAAAACCAGTTAGACTTGAAAAATATTCAACGTGATACACGAAATATGGGTTGATGGTGTTGAATAGGTAACAATACATTTTGGTTCACTAGAAGGACAAAAATTAGCTTTAGATCTATTTTGACTCACTTAGATGTGTTTAAAGTTAATATATATTACAAAAAAAATAATTGTCGATAATGAAGATAAAGTTGACAATGAAACATGTCTTTTATATCCATATATGTTCACGTACATTTTCTCTCTTTTATCGTTTACTTTTTTCAATTTATAATATTTAATTTTTTAAAAGCATAAATAGATACAAAATGTAGAAGATATAATATTTTTCATTACAAGAACAGGAAGGATAAAATAATTGGGTTACAAGTGGAAGCTTATTGTTTATTTATTCATTTCATTGGCTCCACTTGTTACATTTTAGGTCACCAATCATGTTCTTTTAATTTTATTTTAAAACCACATATAAATGTTAGTCTTTTTTCCAACATTTTTGTGACACCTTCAGTGTCTTTGTTTAGACTTTTCCAATTCATTTAATTAAAAGAATTAAAAAAAAAAAAACAAAAAAAAAAAAGTTATACATACCAGCACAATCTCTAAAAACATGTTTTCTTTGAAATTTTACTTGTTTAGACCTTTGCCACGGAGCTGTCTTCTAAGATCATGCGTGGCATCCTCAAGGATCGTCTAGGACCAGTCTATCCGTCCAACTTATGACTATAGGTTACTTGTTTTCTTCTGTTGTGAATTATCAAAAGAGTGACCTTAACTCCTTACAAGTGGGAATGGGATCCCTCAGGGGCGTAGCCAGGACCATTTTCCTACGGGTTCAAAAATTTTCAAGGGACGGGCGATAGGTTTTCTATTACTAAGTTTCGGCTTTTTCTACGGGCTCGATGTTGAAATTTCTACAGATGCGAAGTCAAAATACACATATACGTAACACTAAAGATTTTTTTTTTGTACGGATTTGGCCGAACCTGTACCCTTTTATGTAGCTACGCCACTGGATCCCTATGATACGTTGTGAGTTAAGAATGAAAATTATGTGGGGGATCATGTAGTCAGAAACCTACAAATTCAGTTACGAATTAATGGCCCACAGATAAATTACATTTCAGAATGGGTGTTGGCCCACTGATTACAGGCCCAAACTAAATGCGACCAGTTTTCTTGCTTTTCCTTTTCTCTTTTTTCTTCAATTATTTTGGATTTAAAGTCACTACAAACATTAAGAAAAATATTTTTTAATTATTTCAATTGTTTTCATTAAACATATTTTTATTTTTATAGTTATATTGTCTCGTGTATCACACACAGATGTTTTTAAGAAAAAAAAATATGAATGATATACCATTACTGATTTAAATTTCAAAATTCTAAAGGATAAAACATACAAGAAAAAAAATCCTTAAACTAATATTCAAAGTATTTTTCGTAAAAAAAACTTATGGTTTCTCGAATTGAATATACAAACAAACACAATCTAATCTAAATTATAATTATAATAAAAGACTCCAAATAATGTCACATGACATTCTCTTCTTCAACTTCATAAATTTTATTTATAAGACTCCAAATAATGTCACATGACATTCTCTTCTTCAACCTCATAAATTTTATTTATAATTATTTAATAAATTTACTTTAATATTAATATTAATAACTAATATATAGATATTATTTATTTTTATCCTTATCTTTATATAATATTAATAAATAACTTTAATTTTGCAATTTAGACCCTTTGTTTTTTTTTTTACTTTTAACCCAAAGTTTTTCAACTTTTGCAATTTAATCGCAACTCTTTTTTTATTTTCAATTTTGGTCCACCATACTTATCATCTTTTCCAGGTTTTTCGTTTCTAAATTTTATGAGTTAATGCACCGCAACGTGCATGTGGGGTTCAACATTTTTTTAGTATATTTTTTTCCGTTTGACTGGCCCGTCGCAGCACATCTATTTTTCTCTGTTTTACAAGTTCGACCAACGCGCGGGTCCTGGATTGACTTAGTTATTTTTTTCTATGTTTTACGTTTCGGTTTAATTTCTCTGCGAGCGTTCGTGATTCAAAGATTTCATGTCTGCTTTTCGCTCGGCGTTATTTTTTTGTTTTTTTATTTAATTTGTTTTTACAAGCTTTTCCGGTGCTGGTGTTCGTTGACAGTGGACAGTGGTATAACATTGGTACTACTTGACACAATTTTACAAACAAACATAAAAAGTTATCAAACCAATTTTTTCATATACTTCTAATCTACATGCGTATGTTATATAAACGAACAATCAAAGTAATTTGTTTATTCGTTTTTTTTAGTTTTAGTCTTATAGAGAGATAGATTTATTTTTACTTTTTTTAATGTAGTCTTTTAAAGAGAGATAGGTGATAAATAATTACTATTAGGTTAATACTATTTTTTTGTATGTTTAATTCTTTTATGATTGGATATGGTTCACTTTTTGTTCTATACGTTCTGGTAAATATTCTTTTTCTCTATACACTCTATCATGAACCATCATGGTTCATTGATTCGTGAGATTTTGAACTATATCATGAATCATAGTAGGGGGTGATAGTGCACGGTCCTCCCAACCGTCGGAGTGATCTCACTCCGGGAGCCGTTACCCGACCAAGCTAGCTCCGCGGTGATTTCCCCATGCCGAGTTCTTACCCTGGGCGACATATACCACTCACAAGACTCGAACCCGGTACCTCTAGGAAGAGGTGGGTGTCGGTGGCCAACTGGGCTACCCCAGTTGGTTATATCATGAATCATAGTAAAGTATGTGATCCTAATATATCAATTTCATCTCTAATATACAGTGGTGTCTGAGAATTCATGTACCATGTTCGAGTTTGAAAAAATGTAATCCTTTCGTAATGTTGTATTATTAATATATATTTTTTTAAATCAACTGGGTATTGAGCTCACTAAACCTAATGTCAATGGGTTAACTTCTAAACTATATAAATAGTTTTGTAAATGGGTCTATCTTGGATTTGGTATGGGTATCCTATTTAAAAAAAAAAAAAACCTCAACTTATATCGGATTTAAGAAAAAAACACACGCCCCTCGAAATCACAGACCTTGTGTGGTGGTCCTCCCCGCACACCCTTATCACCTCCTCTAGTAATATATCATGGCATCCTACGTGTTAAACTAATAATCCCCCACATTAGTTGCCCATACAGCCGATGTGGGACAAGTCCCATACCTTCCAATCGTATTAGTCCATAACAATCGACCATCCTTAAGGGCCAACGTCCTCGTTGGTCACGGCTGGCTCTTTCCAGGCCACCACTCCGAGCCTCGTTGGTCACGGCTGGCTCTCTCCAGGCCACCACTCCGAGTACTGGCTCTGATACCAATGCTACATACCAAACGAGAGAACTCAACCCAAAAGACTAGTCTGGTGGGTGAGAGAGCCCATTTGGTATATAAACCCCACATTAGTTGCTCATACAACCGATGTGGGACAAGTCCCATATCTTGCAATGATATTAGTCCATAACATAATCATTGTTGAGCGAGCACCATATTAGTTTAAGACTCATTCTATTCTCACACTCTAAAATCTTATTTCCACTCTTTTTACACCATCTATATATATATATATATAGGGAGGGGCTCATGCGAGAACCACTCTTATTGTGAGAACCATGAGAACCAATGTGAACACAACCTAAAATAGCTAAAAAACCTAAAAAAAACCCTAAAAAACCTAACCCCCACCCCCCCCCCCCCCCACCCAAAAACCTAAACCCCCCACCCACCCCCCCCCCCCAAAAAAAACCTAACCCCCCCCCCCCAAGCTAAAAAAAACCTAAAAAAAACCTAACCCCCCCCCCCCCCCCCCAAAAAAAAAAAGCCTAAACCCCCCTCCCCCACCCCCCAAAAACCTAAACCCCCCCCCCCAAGCTAAAATGCTAAAAACTAAACCCCCAAAAAACCTAAAAAAATCTAAAAAAAATAAAAAAAAAATCCAAAAATTTTTTTTTGATTTTTTAGGTTAAAATCGCTACTTTTCGAATCCAAAAATTTTTTTTTTTTTTTTTTTAAAAAAAAAAAAAATTAAATTTTTTTTTTTTTTCTTTTTTTTTTTGGGTTCGAAAAGTAGCGATTTTAACCTAAAAAATATTAAAAAAATCAAAAAAAAAATTTTTGTGTGATTTTTAGCTATTTTTAGGCATTTTTGGTGTGTTCACATTGGTTCTCGCGGTTCTCGCAATAAGAGGTGGTTCTCGCATGATCTTCTCCCTATATATATATATATATATATATCTATGTATATATAGAGAAAGATAGAGGGGAAGGATGTGTGAATATTAACACCCTCGTTTAAGTGTGCTGGAAAGTATCTATAAAGGGTTTCAAGGAGAAAAAAATAATAATTTTGGTATATAGATATAGTCATTAAAGTTTAAAACTTAATGAAGTAAAAAAACGTGTAGTCTATATATAGTCTATGTACTTATCTAGCTAGCATCATGTACTGTATCTAGCATCTAACGATGATCTTATTCCTTAACATTTGACCTCTATATTGTTGGAATGTTGAGTGAGTGTAAAAAATATAGTTAACAAAAACTTAGTAATGTTATATACTTGTATAGAATGCATCATGTACCGTATCTAGCATCATTTACCCCTATATGTAGAGGTGCACAAAATAACCGGTTAATTAACCGTAACCGGTTATTAACTGAAACCGTAACCGGTTATTAACCGATTTAGGAATAACCGGTTAGTGGTTATTTTTAATCGTAGGTTAGTAACCGGTTATAAGTATTTAGTATAGTAACCGTTATTAACCGGTTTTTTTAACCGATAGACCAGTTAACCGAAAAAATAACCGAAAAATTCAAAAAAAAGGCAAAAAAAACCGGTTAATAATCGAAAATAACCGGTTAATTAATCGAACCGGTTAAAGTAATTAACCGGACCAGTTAAAAAAATAACTGGTTAAAGTAATAACCGGTTAAAGCATTAACCGGTTAAATTCAAAAAGTCAAACTAACCGGTATAATGCATCTCTACCTATATGTACTGTTACAATATCTAGCATTTAAGATGATCTTATATGTAAGTTAGTTGTTAGGGAAAGTTGTTTTTTTTATCTTTTTACTTTTTTACTATTTGATAGTTATTTAGAATGCATAATTTATTAAAATTATATAAGTTTCAAACTATTAGCTAACATTAACTATCACTAATATGTTTTTATGCAACAATGCCACCACCTAATTACACTTAAATAGCCCGATTCAAACCTTAAAAAGTCTGACCGGCCCATTCAAACTGAAACATATGTAACCAGTATAACAGATATCTGAACCGAATATTAGCAGTGACACTCTTGAAAAAAAATCCATGGGCCCTCCTATATATAGGGAGAGAATGTGATTTTATATAAAAAGCATTATATGCCTGTAAAACAAATAAATGAGGAGATGGTTGCAATTTTGAAATGAGAGTACATAATTATTTTTCATATAATTAAAAATACAATCGAACAGTAAAAATGTAATTTATACAACTTCTAAGGCTGGGGTGTTGTTTAAAGCCCCATAAGGGTTTTGTAGTGTCACGTCAGATCCATATCAGCATCATGTCACGTAGAGGGCTTTAAAGGCTCTTTCTTTAAATTACATGCAAAGGTTTAAAGCTCCTTAGGGGAGTGGGGGTGGTCACAAGTGATGAAATTCCATCACTCACAAACATCCAATCATGTTTCGCCATATCAGCAACCACTATTCTATCACTCACAAGCATTTTTTAGTGGTTGTGGTCATCACTAGTGATGGAATTCCATCACTCACAACCATTTTTTTTGTTTTTATAAAGTTTATAAAAAAATCTTACAAGTTTATAAAAAGAAACAATTTTTTTATGACAAGGACTAAACCTGGCAGTTTTAAAAGTTGAAATTAAAAAGAAGAGTAAATTTCTGTTTTCGTCCCTGAGGTTTGTCCATTTTAACTATTTTCGTCCAAAAATCTAATTTATAACAAATCCAGCCCTGAAGTTTGCATTTCTTAACGCTTTTCATCCCTAATGGTGCTTTTTCATTTAATTCTTAGGGATGAAAAGCGTTAAGAAATGCAAACCTTAGGGACGAAAAACGTTAAGAAATGCAAACTTAGGGATGAAAAACGTTAAGAAATGCAAACCCTAGGGCTGGATTTGTTATAAATTAAATTTTTGGACGAAACTAGTTAAAATGGACAAACCACAGGGACGAAAATAGAAATTTACTCTAAAAAGAATAAGATTTAAATAAGTTTTGTAAATAACTATAAACCACAGGGACTGAATGTGTTAAAAAGAATCAAACTTTTCAAAAACATCATCTGCATCTTCTTCGACTTGCAGACCAGTTTTCCGGCGAAACATCAGCTCCATCAGATCTGAACGTACAAGTATTAATACACAAGGTACAAGTCATACACATACAATTGAATTTTTACAACGCGTGAAGAATTCAACGCGTTGTTAATTCCACGCGTTATGGTTGAAGGTGGCGGCGGTGTGCAACTGGCCATCACTCGTGATGGAGGGGCCATCACGGACCACCCACAGTCCCCTTAGTAAACAAAATACAAAAAAAAAACAAAAGATTTGATTGGTTGAAAATAATGGGCCCCACCTGCACACCCCCTTTAGCGCTCGTTACTGGACTGACAAAGCTTCGATACCCCCCCCCCCCCCCGCGACACGTAAGAGATGGGGTGGGGACGTTATAGGGCGTTAACGGTGATGATGTGGCCAGAGGCGGTATACCACACCACTGGCTTGATAGGTTCTCATTTTGGTCTACATAGATTTGATCATCCTAACATCATGCATCCATCATGGTGATGAATTCAGTCAGTACATACAAGGTTAATATTGGTAAGAGGGGAAAAGAGGTTTTGTATACTGAAAGCTCTGCTACAACAACTTGAGAGAAAGTTACAAAATCCTTAAAATAGATTGGTGGGTAAGAATAAGTTAAAACTTTAAACATCATATTATGAATTTATGATGGTGATCATGATGATGATGGTGACTAGTACTCTAGTAGTAACTAAATGGTGCTTTGGTTGGTATGTAGTAAACCCTATCACTTTATTGTTAAATGGTCCCCTGCTACTTCTATAAAAAAATATTGAAAAAATAACTTCCTCTATTTTTACTTTTTACAATTTTAAAATGATTTTATAAAGAAGCTATCTCATGAATTATAGGTTATTTGGTCTTTTGTTTAATTCATTTCTCACCAAACCATGACAATGATTTTGGCTTTATACCCAAATGTGAAAATAAAGGTAAGTGCATTACTAACCAATCTTTAGGTAAAAAGTTTTCTTAAAACCATTTTTGCTTGCATATTATCTTACATTTTCATATAACTTTGAAATTATTTCTCTACTTTATCATATAAAAGTATAAATTTCAAATTAAATAACAAAAACATGCTATTGTTTGTAAGTTTTTGTAGCATTAGTAAGTTGTAATGATTAAAAGAGAAAGTGTAAAATATAATATTGCTTAACGTACGAACGTACGCTATGAAATTACGCATATTGTAAAATTCAAAACCCTAATCATGCATGTTAAGAAAACTATAATCATGTATGTTATACTTATGTAATGAAACATGTTATAATTATATAAAAACCATAACATACTTCATTACATAATTAATTATAACATGCTTCATTACATAAGTATAACATTCGTGATTATGGTTTTTCAACATGCGTGATTTGGGTTTTATGTTTTTTACAACGTGCGTAATTTCACAGTATACGCTCATATGTTAAGCAATATTGTACGTTAAAACCAGCCTCTGATTAAAATCCATAAATAATCAATTTAAAAAATATCATAGTGTGTGCAAATAGGGAGGTGATATATGTGAACCTCAAAGCATCATGTGACTATTATATCATCTATACATATAATAAAAGAAATCATGTTTGGGACACATGACGTTCTATGAGGCAAGTCTTAATTATTTTTCTAAATATTTATTATGAAAAGTCAATATTAAATTTAAAATTTATAGAAGATATTTTAATGATAAAGACAAAGATAACTGATAATAATATATTAATTATTATAATTATATATTAATTATTAAAATCTAGAAAAATATATTAGTGTTTTAAATATTTATAAAGATAAAGATTTTAGTTTAATTGTTTTTATATTTTGATGATAAGGATAACTGATAATCACATATTAAAATAAAAATATTTATTTTAATCGACTGTTTCGTTAAAAGGATTTATTCAATACATGTAGAACATATATATTTTTTATAATGGTATATTTTTTATAATGATATATTTAGAATCCTATTTCTAATAAAGGATTTCATTATCTCCTTTTACACTCCAATGAAATAATAATATTAAATCATAGAGTAAATTGCGATTTTGGTCCCTGTGGTTTATTACCAATTGCAATATTTTACAATTTTGAAAAGTATTGCAATTTTGGTACAAGTGTTTTCATTTCATTGCAATTCCAATCCACCATGCTAACTCCATCTATAACTTAGTTAAAACAAGTCACATGTGCAGGGTATTATTGTGAATAACCATAAAAATGAAAGAAACAAATAGAACTTAACATCTGTTTCTTTCTTCTTCACATCCCAAACCCTAATTTGTAACACCTGCTAAGCAAGAAAGACACTTCCAACAACAATGGTTCTATGTGCTTGTGGATCACCAACAATCATCAAAACATCATGGACTGAACAAAATCCCGGAAGGCGATTCTTTTGCTGTGACAGAGCAGGGAATAACTGTGGCTTTGTTCGTTGGGTTGATCCGCCATTGTGCTTCAGAGCTCAGAACATCATACGTGGACTATTGCAAAACAAAAACCATCATGAAGATCTGATAAGAAACTCAAGAAACCAGAACAAGAGGTTGAAGATTGTGTTAGGTGTCAGTTGGTTGTTCTTCATTATGTGTATCTTGTTTAATTGACCTAAGAATTTGTGAAGGTCGTTTTTGTACTGATCTTTGAAATTGTACTTGTATTTTGTATTAGTTATATCTATCTATATTATGAAGTAAATTTCCCCTAATTTTGACTATTTTATTAAGTCAATATGCAATTGTTTGGTTTTTATGTAAATTGTTAGATGCCGTTGTTTGGTTTTTATGTAAATTGTTAGATGCAGCTTTTTATCATCTAAAAAGTGCCGTTTGTTCAGTAAAAAACGCCTAAAACGCTGCAGGTCTAATTCAGCGAAAAAAGGCCAAAAAATGCAGCTTTTATCATCTAAAAAGTGTCGTTTGTTCAGCAAAAAACGCCTAAAACGCTGCAGGTCTAATTCAGCGAAAAAAAGGCCAAAAAATGCAGCTTTTTATCATCTAAAAAGTGCCGTTTGTTCAGCAAAAAACGCCTAAAACGCTGCAGGTCTAATTCAGCGAAAAAAGGCCAAAAAATGCAGCTTTTTATCATCTAAAAAGTGTCGTTTGTTCAGCAAAAAACGCCTAAAACGCTGCAGGTTTTTTTCAGCCAAAAAATGCAGCTTTTTATCATCTAAAAAGTGCCGTTTGTTCAGCAAAAAATGCCTAAAACACTGCAGGTTTTTTTCAGCCAAAAAACCCCAAAAAATGCAGCTTTTTGTCATCTAAAAAGTGCCGTTTGTTCAGCAAAAAACGCCTAAAACACTGCAGGTCTAATTCAGCCAAAAAACCACAAAAAATGCAGCTTTTTATCATCTAAAAAGTGCCGTTTGTTCACTGCAAGACCATTCCATAACAATTTAATAGATCATTCCAAAATAGCCATAAAGTTAAACATTCAACATTCATAATTGAGTTTCAAAAGTAGAATGCCAAAAAGATCATTCCAAAACAGCCATAAAGTTAAACATTCAACATTCATCATTGAGTTTCAAAAGTAGAATGCCAAAAACATATCAAAAGTTCATTCAACATTCAGCATGCACCATTAAGTTAAACCGCCTTCTTTGCAGCACTAGAAGCAGCCTTGTTTGAACCACTTGGACCATCATTCTTTGAACTAATTGCCTTCTTCGAAGCACTCGAAGCAGCCTTTTTGGAAGTACTTGAAGCAGCCTTCTTTGAACCACTAGAAGCAGCCTTCTTGGAAGAAGTTGAAGCAGCCTTCTTTGAAACCCTTGAAGCGGCCTTGTTTTGTGTTGATGCTTGAACTTGTCCTTTGCATGTCCTTTTGTTGTGTCCCGTTTTTTTGCAGATATCACAAGTTACAGTGTTACCTTTCCTTGCCATGTGACCTGTTTTTGTCATATTCTCGCTCAACTCAAGTGCTGATCTCTTTCTTTTTTTCTTAGGCCTACCAACTTGAGTGTGATGCTTGGGAGGTGTTAATGTTGTTGGACATGCAGAGGGTGTCCACATTTCTCTTCCATTTATTGGTGCAATAGTGTGTGCATACACACTCTTCCAAGTGTCAAGGGAATAAATAGGATCAACCCATGCCTCCGGAATTCCAGCATTAATACCATTCATTCTCATATTCCATATCACCGCCACCGCATGCCTGCATGGAATCCCAGTCAATTCCCACCCCCTACATGAACAGGTTTTTTGACCCATATTTACTACACGTCCATCCAAACTAGTCCCTCTAGTAACCTGATACTTGTCTTGTCCACAGAAGATCACTGTGTAGTTTGAAGCTTCATTCTTGATTTGCTCAAAAACCTCTGTCGCTCCAGGTGTCAATGGACCAGAACACTTTTCAATATCTTGCTGAACATTCACAATTCTTTTCATTAGGTATTCCCTAATGAACTCTAAGCAAGTAATGATAGGCTTATCTCTTCCCCCAACCAGCTGTCTATTGAGAACCTCACATAAATTGTTCAGTAACACATCACTTTTTGCCCTCCCTACACAAAAAGTCAGTAATGAATTATAAATATCTTAGTATATTTATTGATAAATATTGGCAACATACCAGTAAAGTGAGATCTAGACCAGTGTTTTGGTGGAATATTTTTCAACCAATCATATAGACCTTGGTCCTGCTCTTGAATCTCTTTCATTGCAGCGTCAAACTGTTGTGGTGTTGTTGCACAAGCACATTTCCAAAGCATGTCTTTGAATAGTTGCCCCCTCCAGTTAGTCATGTTTTCATGGATATGCCTTAAGCAATATCTATGTTCAGCACTTGGAAACACCTTTTTTTAAAGCTGGTATAAGTCCCTATAATAAAACAAAGTTAGTTAGTCACATATTTATGAATCTAATAATGAAAATAGGTAAAAATTAGTTTTCTTGACCTTCTGTCTGTCACTAATAAATGTGAAGTTGGACTGAGAACAAAGTCCAATATCATCTCCTAGACACTTTAAGAACCATGTCCAAGAACTAAGGGTTTCTGCTTCAACCAATGCATAAGCCACAGGGTATATCCCATTGTTTGAATCTATTCCCACAGCAGTTAGAATCTGTCCGGGAAAGGGTCCTTTCATAAAACAACCATCCAAACCTAGTAGCTCTCTCCCTAACAAATTGAAGCCCTCTTTTAAAGGCCCTAAGCATATGTAAATTCTCTTGAATTGCCTGGTTGGGCTAGTTGGGTTGCAACAACTCTCCACTTCAATTTTAATTGTAGTGCCAGGCTTAGATCTCAAAAGCTCTTCGCAATAATCCCTAAGGATTATATATTGTAATGCATAGTCTCCTTGAATCTTTTTTAGAGCCATTGACTTAGCCCTAAAGACTTTATACTTGTTAATAGAAATTTGATACTTCTTCTGAAGTTGATCTTGAAGAGCTGATAAAGGTATGGTTGGATTTATCAAGAGTGTTTCTTCAATATCATTGGCAATCCAACTTAAAGTGCACAATCTGACCTCTCGGGTGTGAAGACAGATGTGGTTATTTATGAATGTTTTCACCACCCAAGACTCCACATTTTCCTTCCGGGAAACATGTAATACCCAAGGACATGTTGGCTTTGGATTCTCTTTTTTTTGGGAAGTACTTGAACACTCCACATCTGGGGGACCACCTTCTTTTTCTGAAATTACTTCTTTACCCTTCTCTGATGGACCAACTTGGTCATTTATTTTACCAACCACTAGGGAACCTGGATCACGACCATAACAAACAACTCTAAACCTTTTCGTATCATTTCTTATTATGCTTAGTTGTCTTCTACTATCAACCGCCAGTTTTTTAACCAAATGCCTAATATCACTTTTACTTGCAAACACTTGACCAACATAAAAAGTAGTAGAGACAGAATCGCGTATCTGTTTGTTCTTCATCCTCATTTCTCTAACAGCCCTATCCAATGGAAGTTCATCATCTGATTCAAGGCTATCAAAGCCATTAAGATCAAACTCAAACAAAGGACCTGCACTAACACTACCTGTAGATTCATCATGTAGCACCATGTCCATATTTCTTCTAAACAGGGTCATGTCAACTGGAACATCTCTAATCTGAGTATCATCATAAATGTATTCTTGTTCTTCATCACCATTTTTCTCAACATCTTCATTCAAAACTCTTTCCTCAGCACACTCAATCAACTCAATCCTTTGATTTTCCATAGTATTATCATCTACATTCCATAACTGTTCCATCTCGAACTCTCTTAAAACTTGTTCATCTACTGTCATATCTTCACCTTCTGCTTGATTGGGTATTTCTGGTTGATAAACTACCATACTTGGTACATATGCATCATCTACGACATTATCTTCAAATACCATACTTAAACTTAATCGAGTAGCATAGTGCTCAATGTAAATTTCAATAATCTTTGTGATGTCAACATATTGCAATAACTTCCTAACATCATCATCATTAACTAAAGCTTGTAACCCGGAATCCATGTCACCTTCCGGAACCCTAAAATGATAAGAAATAGTTTGTTCTTTTTGATAACCTAACTCTCGCACCATCTGATCCACTTCATGCACAGAAAATGTGTCACCATCAACCCTATCCACAAACATTACCTCCCCTTTAACGTATGTTCTACCAGGAGTTTTTGTGAACTCTCCACCATGGTTGAATTTCAAGGTAAAATACATGGGATTTTGACCTAAAATACAAAAACAACAAAATTAAAATTATAAAATTAAAAATTTAACTAAAATGCATGTAAAATGCATGAGTAATGAACATTCAATGTACATAAAAGAAATATTGCATACAATGCAAAAAAATTACGTTTTTCCAACTCAGAAAGCATTAAATGTACATAATTTATGACTTTAAGGTTGTTTTTCTTTTAAAGACTTTAATGTAGAAGTAGATGTATCAAACACATACTTGAATATACATATTGAACATTAAATGAACACAAGTTAATGGGTATTTAGAGGTTGTAAGACATACCATACACAGCACTGAGTTTGAATGGTTCATTGTGCTTCCGAAACACCCAGTTATGATCGAGAACAACATCCGATTTTGAAGAAAAATGGAGATTTGTGTCGCTCATGGAAACCCTAGCCCAATATCACTCACTGAGAAACAATTCTTATGAAGCAAAAAGATGATTTTTGTTCTATTTGTTTCTTTATTTTTATGGTTATTTACAATAATACCCCTGCACATGATAGTCATGTGACTTGTTTTAACTAAGTTATAGATGGAGTTAGCATGGTGGATTGGAATTGCAATGAAATGAAAACACTTGTACCAAAATTGCAATACTTTTCAAAATTGTAAAATATTGCAATTGGTAATAAACCACAGGGACCAAAATCGCAATTTACTCTAAATCATAATATCTAGCTTATCTCTTGTATATTTAATATTTTTTACTAAAATATTTCTTTTTTTTTTTCTGCTGATTATCCAACATCAGGTAATACGTAAGTTTCTAACCTAATAATAAATAAATAAAAACAAAGTAAAATGTTATAGATCACGTAATACACAACTCTCTAACCTAATAAAAAATAAAGTGAGATTTTACAATAAGTAAATAGTACCTCAAAGTTCCTTTTGTTAGAAAACACATCTTGATGACTAAATATTTCAATGGATTACATTATTTGTGTAAGACATGTGTTCATTCAAATCGTGCAATACACGCGTTTTTAAAAGATGTAACTATTTTATTACTTAGTATATAAAATTATATTTATTCAACCCGTGTAATACACGGGATTCTAACCTAGTTCAATATTCAATAATATTTCCTACTACAATATGAAGTAATTATAAATTAATAATGATGTACAATTCACGTTAATTAAACCACTATAACTAACGAGTACAAATATAATAATTTATTGAAACTAAAACGATAATTCATCTACATTCAGATTGATGCATTAATAACATGAATAAAAGGAGAAAAGAAACCAAAATAGTAAAAGCAAAAGAAGTGAGGACATAAACTTGAAAATGCAAGGTTTCGTGATAAAATATAAGACGTCAATGTTTAAAGTGTACAATAAAATACAAAATGTCAAGGACCATTTGAAAAGCAATTTTCAATCATGGAGAAAATGTTTGAGCAAACTCATGATTCCAATGGTGTGAACAAAGCCATGAAGACGACCGTTTCTTCTCACCACCCTATCGGTTCGTACTCATGTTATGTTCTTTTCATCGTTATTTTCGATCATCAAACCCGTTTCAAGTTCATGTATGTTGGATTTTTCCGTATCGTGTCTTACTTCTATCGTGTTACGTCTTCTTTACGTATAGCATACCATAAATGTGACTATTGCATTTGCAATGGAGATGAGTAGATGACTTTGATCTATCATTAAAGGATTTTATTTTGGTTGAAAGATACGTGTTTGGTGTTGTGACTTGTGACAACTAAAACATGATTGTATGTTATGAAAAAAAAAAACGTTAATTTCTTGGTGTAATGAAAAAGAAGTTTACTGAATAAGTAATGAAGGTCTCATTAAAAAATAATAATAATTTTGTTTCAAGTAAGTAAACATTAATGCAGGATATTTTTTTATTAGTTTTATCTTCTTTTAATTGTCTTAACGGTATCAGAATGTATTGAAATCTGACTTTTAGGCTAGATGGTGTGGCTCAGCACCCCTTACCAAATCACTGTTTTTGGCGCCTTATGGCGCCCCTTCCTAGGCACTATGGGGGCGCTATTGATCTCTTCACCAAGCCAATAACGGACGTCATTTGCTGTATTCGAGGTGGATGGTCAAATGTGTCCGTTGATGAATGGTCAGGTCAACTTAATGATTTTAAAATCAATAAAAGTAAGTGCTAGAAAACTATCAAGTATCTCCAAACCAAAATTCAAAAAGGTTGAATTAGGTTAGATTTAGATGTTTTTTCAAAACTCAAAGCGATACATAAAATCCTAGAAATCATACACATTTTTAAGAATTACAAAATAGATATACCAAACTTTAAACCAGATAGTAAAAATATTGTTTAATACACTTACTAACTAAACCTTACACTCAAGGTTGATTAATGGTGGATTAGCCGCTCATCTGCGTTGAATCTTGATCTATGTAGAAAACTTAAAATATCTCCTTAAATAGTCATTTGAAAATGACTAATTAGCACAATACTCGCCAACTCGACGTAGCATACACTTGGTTAATTATATGATATACGGTCCATAGTTCATGTAATATACTGAAGCATGCGCTCCAGGCTAGTATACACTCGGTCCATGTAATACACTGAAGCGCCATGTAGAAAACTTAACATATCCCCTTAATGTAACTGAATCATCCTGGTATATCAATCGGGACTTAATATTCACACACCATTCCTCTCTATCTCTCTCTATACATACATAGATATATATTGAAAGATATAGTGAAAAAAGATGTGGGGGATGTGAGAATAGTGGAAGTCATATCAATATCTATGTGTTCCTTTAGAGAGCAATCTCCAAGAATGTTATTTAATATAACTGAATCATCCTGGTATATTTATATCTATGTATTCGTTTGATCTATTGCTTTAACCTTCATGTAAAAACATTGATTTTCTTAAACCATATTTGGTGAAGGTTGTTTGTTCCAAAGTTTGGAGTTCAAACTCTAGTTAGTCTAGTAAATGTATGACCAAATTGTAAAACAAAATTGTACAAAGAGTCTTATGTAACATTCACTTCCTGGAATGTATTGGAATTGGAATTAATGCAGAAACTGGAATTTGATTTGAAATATTGTTTGTTTTACAAAATAATGTGAAATTTGGATGGAATTGGAATGTAAATTCACTTTCATATGTTGTTGTTCAATTCCAATTTCATCCAGATTTCATTCATTTCCGTGAAACGAACGCTACCTTAGTATTTATCCCTTGAAACTGGTGGGTTTTCTTCGCCTACACAAGTTTACAACAAAGATGTAGTTTGTTTACTAATTTAGGGCAAAATTAAGCAATTTGGACTTCTAAAATGTCAAAGGCTAATACTTATAAAAAGACGTTTTGATTTGATCTGTGTACAATTTAAACAAAATCCTTGTTATTTACATTCTAAAATGACAAACAGTAAAAACTGACAATAAAACTTGAAAATTGATCCCATATTTTTGCTCTAATTTGAACCCCAAAATATGGATGAGGACTTGAGGTGTCACTGATGTCGGTTTTAATATGCTAATGAATAAATGTCATAATGTAATATAGCTGAATGGTATAAAACAGGATTTTCACATGTTAAAATCATCATTTTTAGTTATTTTTTATGTCAGTTTTATTATGCTAATAAATGTAATATAGCTGAAGGGTATAAAAAAATATTTTCACATGTTAAAATCATCATTTTTAGATTTTTTTTTAATGTTTTGTAGTCTATTTGTTATAGCCATTTTTTTACCAGCAATTCTTTTATATCTTCAACCAGTTTATAGATGACGATAGTCCCAAACCGCTAATACTTTCTATGATTTCTTTAACCGGGTCCAACCTTTGATCCACCGGTACGTATCTTCAACCACCAAAACCTTTGTAGCTAATTTTATCATCAATAGCTCGTCATACAAACATGTTTGTCGGTTTTACAGCATCGCTGGTCCGTTTTCTATATATCATAGAATCTTTTGCCGTTCAAAAAAAACAAAACAAAAAAACAAACATGTTTCTTTGGGGACGATCGAATGATCTATAATCATAATCATAAAGCTTCACGAAACTTAAACAAGATACTATCACGTTAGGTTCTTTAATGGGATGCTTAAGATTATTACTCCTTCTAAAGGAATCTAAATTTATATATTCAAAACTACTTGTCTACTCTTAAAGATGATTATTTTATATAAGTTAAAAAAAAATATTTTACTTCAATAATTTGAAATCTTATAGCAGACAGGGAAATAAATAGCATGTGAATTTATTAGCTAAAAGATATAAGATCAAAATGAATTTAATTATTAGTGTTTTTTTTCTTTTTATATTTTTGTTTTCTTGTGTGATATTAGTGTTTTTTCTTTTTATATTTTTTGCTTTCTTGAGTGATACTTAGGCATTGTTTAGTTAATAATAGCAATAATATTAGTATAAAGTCTTTTTTTTTTCTTTTTGACACGATAAAACAATGCTAGTTAAGCATTTTTAACTAATTCTTTGTTTACAAAATTATAAAATAACACAATCTTGTGATTAATAATGTAAAAGTACCTTGCATAAAACGATGCTTTTCTAAAAGCATATCATCATTAAAGTCATCATCTCATGATAAAACATTGATACAGTATATAATCATATCAAAAACATTAAATATAAAAATAAAAATGTTTTACACATTGGTCGTGGTAAATGGTAAATTAAAATATTTGGGTACTTTTATTTAATGATATTCTTGCATCATAAGGTATACAATAGGGGTGTGCAAAAACCGAATTAATTAAAACCGAAACCGAAAAGCCTAACCGTAATAATAACTTATGGTTCGGTTTTTGTTTTTTAAATAACCGAATTTTCGATTTCGGTTAATCATATATCTAAAAACGAATATAATCGAACCGAACCAATTAGCCAGACATATAATATTATTTATAAGTTCATGCCTCACCAGATTTTTTAACCTGCCATTGCTTTGTAATTGTCCTTTTTCGTGTGGAATGATATCGAATTTATTTAAATTAAAAAAAATTGAGTTCCAATATGTATGTGATATCTATATAATTTTGTAAGTTTTATATTCATGAGGTTATATTTTACAACTTTTATATACATTAGATAATTAACCGAAAATCAATTCATAACCAATAGTTAACCGAAAAACGGTTAACCAACCATCAGCTATAACTATGATTAATACTTTTCAATTAACCGAACCCTTATTTAACTGACCATTGGTTAACCAAACCCTCAATTAACCGACTTTCCACACTTCAAGACCATACAAAACGGTATGGGGGTGGACCAGTGTAACAAATCTACAAATGAAGAGTGACAAGTATTTTCTAGAACAAAGAAACACTTCTCAAAACGACATCGTAGGAAGAGGCCTACCCTATTTCACGTGGCAACTAAGAAACAGCCACGTCAGCTGGTGATGACAGAAATGAGTGCTCTTTGGATCTGATTATCATCACTATCACACCCACACAGTCACGATTATTATTATACATACTCATCTCCAATCCAACCCCCTTTTATTCTCCTCCTCCCATAACTACACACCACTAGTGTGTGGTTTGTTATTTCTCTTAACTTTATTAGTCTTACATAAACACCAAAGGCTTCATCAATAAATCTTGTTTTCATTTAGAACAACTGATAATAATGGGGGAGGTAGTTTTTTTTTTTTTTTTTTTTTTTTGTCTTTTTGTTTTTAATGATAGAGATGTGATCATTTTTGCAAATTTTGATGTGGGTGGTGTTTGTTTTTTTTTTTTCAGCAAGTTGAGAAGCCAGCAGAGGAGAAGAAGCCAGCAGAGGAGGAGAAGAAAGAAGAAGAGGCTGCAAAACCGGATGAGAAGAAGGCGGAAGAATCGAAAGATGCAGCCCCGCCGCCACCTCCGCCGCCACAAGAGATTGTTTTGAGAGTTTTCATGCATTGTGAAGGTTGTGCTAGAAAAGTTCGGCGTTGTCTCAGAGGCTTTGATGGTACTTTTTTTTTTTTACCTGTTAACTCACAGACTCTTTAATTCTACTGCTAAATTTACACTACCCTTTTTCGTACTAATATTGATACCGATACTGATATTGTTAGGCTACACGTACTTTGGTGATGGTTTGTTATTTGTTGGTTGGTTAAATTAGTTAAATAAATATCTTGATTATTTTGAAGATTAAATTCATAGTTTTTTTTATTAATTAATTAGGGGTGGAGGATATTCAGACGGATTGTAAGA
>JARYGA010011312.1:0-41406 GCA_030545235.1 Helianthus tuberosus | reverse complement strand
GGCCTCTTCCTGCTTGGGTCCCATTCAAACTTAATAGTTTTACAAGTTAACTTAGTTAATGGAACAACTATCTTAGAGAAGTCTTGTATGAAGCGCCTATAATATCCAGCTAATCCTAGAAAACTTCTAACTTCGGTAGCTGACTGTGGGACCTTCCAATTTGTGATCGGTTCTATCTTGGAGGGATCTACGTGAATAACTTCGTGATTCACCATGTGTCCCAAAAATTGTACCTCTTGTAGCCAAAATTCACACTTTGAGAATTTGGCGTAAAGCTTTTCTCTTCTTAACAAGGTTAAGAGTGCATGTAGGTGTTCATAATGTTCGTCCTGGCTTTTGGAATAAATGAGTATATCGTCGATGAATACAATTACGAATTTATCCAAATACGGTTTACAGATTCTATTCATCATGTCCATAAATGCTGCAAGAGCATTTGTTAGTCCAAATGGCATGACTGTAAACTCGTAGTGACCATACCTAGTCCTGAAAGAAGTTTTAGGTATGTCTTCTTCCTGTACCTTCAGCTGATGATATCCGGAGCGTAAATCTATCTTAGAGAAATATCTAGCTCCCTGAAGTTGATCAAAAATATCATCAATCCTAGGTAATGGGCATCGATTCTTAATTGTAACCTTATTCAATTCCCTATAATCGATACACATTCGCATTGGACCATCCTTCTTTTTCATAAACAATACTGGTGCTCCCCAAGGGGATGAACTAGGTTGTATGAATCCCTTGCCTAGCAATTCATCTAATTGCTTTTTCAGTTCTAACATTTCGGTGGGTGCTTTTTGATAGGGTGCCTTAGCTATTGGTACAGTTCCAGGAATTAGATGAATTCTAAACTCTACCTCTCTATTGGGTGGTAGTCCAGGTAGCTCTTCTGGGAATACATCCGGGTATTCTGATACTACTGGAATTTCCTTAAGTTCCTTACTTTTAGTGTTAATGATTACCGAAATCATACACACTATTCCTTGTTTTCGTTCATAACTAGCAACTTTCATTACTGAATTGAACTTCATTGGTTTACGTGGTTTATCTCCTGTAACCACAACTATTTCTCCTGCGGGTGTATGAATTTCTATGGAATTCTTATCACAGAGGATTCGAGCATGGTTGGCTACTAGCCAATCCATTCCTAACACGACATCGAATCCGGCTAAGTTCATAGGTAGCAAATTTGCAGAAAATTTATGTCCTGAGAGTTTTATCTTTCCTTCTTGCAAAACCCTATCTATTTTAACAGAATTTCCATCTGTCGTTTCTACTGTATAAATCTGCCTAAGTTTGTTTAAAGGTTGCTTAAGAGCCTGGCAGAATGAAGTATTTATAAAACTTTGGTTTGCACTAGAGTCAAATAATACTTTTGCGTAAACGTCATGTACCATAAACGTTCCAGCTATCACATCTGGAATCAGATCTGCTTCTTGCGTTGTTAGCTGGAAGGCTCTTGCATTCTTCTTATTAGTTCCTTCAGCTGCTTTTGCCTTGTTGTCAGCTGGCTTGACCAGTTTAGGGCATTCTGGTCTAAAATGCCCAGCTTCTCCGCAATTGAAGCAAATCGTTGATTTCTTTCTGCATTCCTCCTCTCGGTACCCTTGTGCCTTGCAGAAATTACACTTCTCGTGACATTTACCAGAATGTTTCTTTTGACAGTGTCTGTAGAATGGAGGTGTGGAAGATTGCCCATTTCCCTTTTTCCTGAAGTTACTGGTGTTATTACCTCCACGGAAACCTTGGGTAATCTTTTGGGCCAATTCTTTCTTCCTATTTTCTTCCCTTGTGCGTACCAGTCCGTCAGTCAAGGTGTTGGCCAATTCGACCGCATCGTCAATTGTTCGAGGTCTCGCAGCCTTGACTATATCACGAATCTCGCTAATTAATCCCCAGATATAGAGAAAAATAAGCACCGGTTCTGGCGAAGCCAGAGTTGGTACAATTCTAGCATACTCGAAAAATTTTGAAGTATACCCTCGACAGTCAACATCCACCATCCGGTGGTTTAGGAACTTATTTGTCATTTGTTCCCTTTCATAGTCGGGACAAAATTTTCTTTCTACCAAACTTTTAAATTATTCCCAACCTATGGCATAAGCCACGTCACCTCCCTTGGCTTGCAGCACCGAATTCCACCATTCTAATGCCTCTTCTTTAAAAAGGTGGGATGCGTACATAACCTTGTCTTCCTCTGCGCAATTACTTATTTTAATTACTGCTTTGGTCTTTTCCAACCAACGCAGTACGGCAGTTTCCCCTTCATTGCCTGCAAATTTGATTGGCTTACAGGCAAGAAATTCTTTATAAGTGTAACCAGGTGTTGCAACTTTCATTTTCTTAAGGAATGGGTCTTGAACCATATTATTATCATTATTGCCGCCCCCGTTTACACTGTTACTGAAATTATTGTCGCGAGTGCGTTTGCTATGGTTGGCTTGGGAAGGTTCAGCATGATTTTTAACAGCAGCGACGATTGCCGGGATAGCATTGGCTATTCCCTGTGCAACGATATTTTCTATATCTTGTCTATTAAGGAAGTGATCTTCATCGTGGTGTTCCGATTGGTTAACTTCATTAACCGGTTCATTTACTGCGTTTTCCATCTGGATAATTATCATAAATTGGATAACAAATAAACACAATAAGGTAATCCCACAACACAATTAAGTCAACACATATAGCCAAAATCGTCGATCTTTCGACATTTATATATTTTTATAATAGTATTCATCAATACGCACCATCTATTTTACAAAGGTTTTATTTTAGTTAGTATTATACAATATTATATATATATATATATATATATATTAGATTTTAGTTATATTATTATTATTATACAAATTATTCAACCCCCGTTAACTGGCTTTTTTTCAGAAACGACGCTCCCTCTCGTCGTACTTCCACGAAATCTTTTCCCCCACGTCTCGAATCCGGTTTCCTGCATCCACCAGCTCCTCACCATAGCGGCGTAATTCGGCAACGTTCTCCGGGTTCATGGGTGGAAATGGTGCAGGTTCAGGATCAAATTGGGGAAAGTACACATTTGAGTTGTTCATGAAGTTCTGAAAATGCCAGTCGCTTGTCCACCATTCTTCCAATTCTCTGGGAAGGAGTTGAGGATTAACAATTGGGTCCGGAATAGCAGGTTCCAAATTAACAGGAAGTTCTGATTGAGCGGGGTAATTGAAAAGGGTTTCGTCAGCAGGTTCGATGAGGTCACAATTAGCAAGTTTCCTATCAAGTTCTTCCCTAGGTGGCATCTCCTGGGCTTGACCGGAACTTTCCCCTACTTCCTTTCCTTTTCCTTTGTCCTGCGGATCTTCTGTCTTTTTCACCTTTTGGGTAGCTGGCTTCTTCCTTCGTCCTCGTTTCCAGTCCAGAATCCTTCTCCTCTTTTTAGGCTTGGGTTTCTCCTAGGAATCGGCCTGAAACACTAATGGCTCCTCGGTATCCACCTGATAACCTGACTGGATTCCTGTTGTATCCATATCGGTGGTATGGATTGTAAAGTTTTGGAGTGCCTCCGACAGTTCATTCATGCTGTTAGCAAACATGAAGAAACACACAAAAAATTAAATTAAAATGTTATTTATTAAATTTCCATAGAATCACAGAATGGCAATCTGGAAAATTAAGTATTGCTAAATACTTAATTGGCTTAAATCAGTGGCTCTGATACCACCTTTTTCTTTCACGGTCCCCGTCTCGGTTTTACCCGGTTCAGAGGCCGCGGGTCAGAAAAACCCGTGGTATTGGTGTTTAATTAGGCAACAAAAATTTTAATAGGATCGTTTAAGCTGAAAATATCTCCTTATTTTATTTCAAATTTTGGGACAAACCCCATAATTTACAATAAAAGAATTTCACGGGGAAATTCCCTATTTACAAAAACATATTTATTTATTTATTTACTGAGCCACTTTCCAAGCTGATAGTGCTACGCTGCACTTTTCCTTGTTCACAGTAAATCACCTGAAACATGTTTAAAAAGATTTTATCAGCGGGGAAATACTGGCGAGTCATTCATTTGATACAAAATGACACATTGTTATAAATTACAGTATTAAGGGGGATTACAATGTTTATATCAACCAATTACCCAACGGTATTTGTCACTCGACCTGATTCTGTGACTATGGTCATATCACCCATTGGCTAACCCGTTGTCCAATGGTGATGATTATCAAGTATTGTATACAAAACCCCACATTCCGGCTGTAATTGAAGACTACAAAGACTTAATCCCTGTAATTATAACTTTGAAACTAAATTGGGTTTTGGAAACAATTTAGTTAAAGAGAATGACTCACATTGCAAGTTTAGTTGGACAGAGTTTTGCCTACTGATTAAGCTTGGTAACCTAGTTAAATAACGCAAAGGAAACTAGGTTAGTAACTTAATACAACATTTACGATAGATTCATGAAATCAAAACCCTCACGACGAATGACAAAGTATAGCCCGAATTCGGGCAACACTTAAACATCCACCAGATCGGTTTTAATCGATCGGACATTGTATCGTAGCAGTGATCGAGTTATTACCCTTTAATCGTAGCAGCATTTCGACACCTAAATACACCAAACTGAGCAGATTCTAACGTTTTTGAAAGATGTTGCGAACACAGAAGAAAGACCATGCAATGTCCAATTTATAGCTGGAAATTGAGTTCTACGCGGCCCGTGTAAACTCGAAGGGACACTTACACGGCCCGCGAGGGGTACCCTAGCTACGGCTAGGGCCGCCGTGCCATGGTGTAGGTCTGCCACGTGTCTGACACGTGGCTTAAAGCTTATCCAGAGAGTTTTCAAGCTGTCACGCCCCGCGTAAGCTTCGGTTATCTGTTACGCGACCCGCGACAGATCATCAAATTCAGATTTTCTTGATCTTTTACAAGGATTAGGGTTTTAGGGGTCTGGGTTTCTTCTTACGAAGTGTTGTGGGACATTTTTGCAGGTCCTTACACACCCGGGTTGCGGGTGGGGCGGGGTGTTATATATTCTTTGATGCTGATTCTTCTTTATCTTGTCCTTTGACATATATCTTCTTTGGGTTTGACCAGTTGACTTGTTCTGCATCAGATCTAATCAGAATGATCAGATGCTTCATCATTTTTTCTTCAACACTTACAAAAAGAGTTCTATCATGTTATAATTTAACATGCTAGCATTCCTAACTTAAAGTTGAATCAGTAAACCATTCATCTATTGCAGCTTGTCTTAGTATTTGAGATCAAACTCTGGGTTATATCAGACAACTTTTGTTTAATAATTTTTTTTTGAGTACCGGTACTGTAACAAAGTGAAATATTATAATAACCTAGCCAAATCATTTTCAAACCAAATGCTAAATAGAAAGCGTTTGTGTTCGTGTTCATCAAGAAGGTTTGGTTGATAATAGGGAAAACCAAAATATTATTAGTAACATGAACAAAATTAATAAAAAAAAGTTTAACATCGACACACTTAATCAAATACAAAATGTCATACGAGTGACATTGACATTTTAAGCTGAAACCATTAGTTCCATTATAGCAATCATATAAGATTACAAATGATTATTAATATGACTTATGGTATGCAAAAAGAAACCTTGGATAAAATATTAATATGGATGGAGTTAGTTTGGTGGACTAATAAAATAGAAACCTTGATATTAAAATTGCAAAATTTTTGGAATTTTTTAAATAACAATTACCACTAAACCACATGAACCAAAACAGTAATTTACTTTGCGAAACCAAATGGTTAAGTGAGAGGCCGAAGAAGAAAATAGGAAGCAAAAGTGGCGAAAGTTTATATAAATAAAGTTTGGTGGGTGAATTGCAAAGACTATGGTGAGGGCATGTTCGGCTAAGTTTATTTAATTTAAAAAGGACTTTTTGTGAAAACTACTTATTGATTTATAACTTTTTGAAAAAGGAGTTTTTAAAAAAGTGTTTGGATTAGCTTATAGGGTGGGAAACGCCAATAAGTCAATAATTTTTTTTAAAAATGTTTGCCTTAGTTTATTGATGTAAAATGACTAAAAGTCAATAAGTTAAAACAGGGGTAATATGGTAATTTGGTTAAGCTAGTTAACGAAACAAACATAAGATCATGTGCGAATAGGATAGTATCAAGGGGCCGTTAATGAATATCCAAGTACCGAGGAACGAAAGTGATAGATCTATTGGGTTTTGGCGAGCCCCACTCTTAATGGCACAACAGAGTTCATTAGAGTGCTTTTGTGTCCAAAACGAGTATCACAGACACAATTTATCGTCTAGGTTTGGTTGCCTCCTGTGTCGGCACACATATTAGTGTCCTTGATAAACACTAATGATCAACGATTTCATTAAGGTTTTACATACCGGATTTTCATTACAATACTTCAAATGTTTTAGAGATTCATTTGATTCAAAACAAAGGCATGAATTCACCAACTTTTGTTGACGTTTTCAAACTTAACATGTATTTCAGGTAACTAGTGGGCTGCATTTGGAAAACGAGTAAACAATGTTAAGGAGTTAAGCATAAGATGTCATCCACTTTTGGTAGACTTTGGTTCAAATGTCGCGCCCTCGTGCGAAATATGGAATGCAAAGTCTTGGTTGCTTTTAGAAATATGTTTTGTAAACTTGTGTTTTAATTTCAAACAATGTAACTGAAGTTGTAGCTTGTCTTTCTTTTGAAATAAACTTGTATGGTAAATATGTTTAATTAAATCGTATGGATGAACATCTTTCTATTTTTTTTTATCTTAGTTGTATACTTGATTGAATGCAATGATTACCGCTCTTATAACACCTCGTGCTTCCGCTACGACCGGGTGTGACAACCAAGAGGGTACATAATAAGTTTTATCAATACAGTATCTTCATCAAGAATGCAAGAAATAAACCAAATTTATGTCACTGATGGTAAAAGTTTACCCAATAAATGTACCCACAGTCATGATCACAACATCAAAAGATTGTTGAAATTGTTTGTTTTGAATATTAGCATCATAACCTGCTCTGAATTTATCCAATTCAGAAATTGATGAATACCAAAACACTGAGAGTGAACACCCCAAACCTGTAGGGTATAAAACAAAAAAAGGTGGAAACATTGGGCATTATAAGACTCAGATTAATAGAAGTTTAAGTGGATCGTTAATCTTTTACTGTCAACGCATAGTACAAAACCCCACCACAACCGATAGTTGGAACTAATAACGACTCACACTCAAACCAAATCATCATCTTTGGTATATGTGGCGGCTTATTCATCAAATAATACTTAAAGATTAGTTAAAAAGAAATGAACCAGACTCGTTTAGCAATGTAGGGAACTACTCTGCGCATTTCCTCTTTTTCTTTATCTTAATGTAAGGAACTACTCAACCCATTTCCTCTTTTTTTTTGTTTCTTCATACTCTTCACTTTCTACACTGTTGATGTCTTGACGAAAAAACAATCAACCCATCAAAAAATAACAAAGAAACGCATTTTGATATTTCAAATCACCACATTTGATTCAACTCATAGACTTTACATCAATGTTGCAACAAATTTGTTCAAAGAAAAATTGAAATTGGTAAGCACGTGCATACCAGTGACTCAGGAATGTGACTCTACACCTGACACATGACTCTACAGTTTTCGCTCCCAATGCTTTTGTCAAGAAATGTGACTCAACACTCGAACAATAAAATTGTATCCTGAACCCTTGCCAGATGCTAAGCTTGTCAATTCATTATAAATGATATTTATATGCAATCAAAATGAGAAAATATAGAATTATATGATAGAAATGATGGAATCATGCTATTTTTTTTACACAATTCAGTATCTAACAAATAAATTTATAGAGATATTTATTTGCAATCAAAAGGAAAAATATAACATTATATAATAGAAATAACAAAATCATTTTATTATGATCGGAATATCGAGAAATTTAAATGAGGTTATAAATCATAGTACCATTGCAACACATTGGTAAATATCAAATATATTTCTCAGGTATTTCATCGAACAACACATATGCATTTTCTTCGGCACAAGATATACCAAAAACCATTATCCCTCATCGCATTCCCATCAATTTATATACATTTAAGTTCTATAAACACATTCATATAACCCCAATTCAATCTCATAGGAGAAAGTGAGACGATGAACAAACTAACATGAAATTCTAGAGACTAGCCTTTGACGAATCGTAAAACCAAACTTGATTTACCATATACCATGTCTCCAAGCAAAACCTACAAAACACAACAGTTTGATTGTTTAAATAAAATCTATACGAACTAAAAAAAATTAAGAAATCGTAAATTATATGAGTATAGAATGAAATGCGATTTTGCAAAGATGAAGTTGAAATAGAAGTAGGGATTATAAAATGAAAACGATGAAACAATCCAACCTTATCGGATGAAAGGATCCAACCATCAATGTAGAAGCAGAAATCGGTGATGAATAGAGATATTTGTTGGATTATGTATGCCCAAGACACATATTAAATTGATGTGGCTAATACGTTATGATCCAAGTCGAGTCATACCTAAATACAAGCTAGACAAACACTTAAAATATTTATTTATGATATGATCAAACAAATAAATATTAACACTTATAATATTTAGAAGTCGAATTTCTAAATAATTGCACTTGACAAACTAATAAATTATATGGATAATTTATTTTGAGAGAATATTTTGTTTTGTTATTTAATGGGTTAAATAACATAATAAAAGTAGTATAAGTCTTATAACATGTGATGTTATAATTTTATAAAAGTTATAAAATTATAAATGACTTAAATTATCATAAAAAGAATTTTGATTTTTTTTAAAATAAAGTCTGCCCCCCCCCCCCCCCCGCCTTGGTGTTCTTCCCAAAGATTTTGTGGTCCAATAAACAAACATGCATTTGCATGTTTTAGTAGGGACTTGATTGGGCACGAAGGTGGCAAGATTCTCTCAACTTCTATAAAACATTTTAGATGACAAAAATAAAGAGGAACTTGATTTTTGGCTCTAAAATTTTCGGCCAAGAGAGGTGTTATTCAAGGGTTTTCAAATTTCAATTCAAGTGCCAAGAACTCTCAAATTCCCTTGTGGAATTTTCGGCCAAGGGTTGGCTCCAAGAAGGGTTTCGGTTTTGATCATAAGTGTGACAACCCGAAATCTCAAGTTCTTTCCTCTACGCATCACTTGTTTCACAATCTTGTTTTCACAATTCATTTTATGTTGTATCATGTGCACGATATCTGATTGGCTAAAGTATTGTTACGCTTGGGTGTTACTTGAGAACTTAGGAGTTGTTTAATGTCTAGAAATAACACGAATTACAAAAGGGCCAAGTCGACTAAGGATTAGGGGTCTTCGTCACAAACACTACTCGACGAAGAAGGGTCTTCGTCACAGACACTACTCGATGAAGAAGGGTCTTCGTCATCATTACTCTAGACGAAGTATGATTCTTCGTCAAGAGAATTCTTCGCCGTAAGAGTTCTCGGCCCAGATCAGTGAGCCCAGCGCATCTCTCCCTTTTTCTTTGTATGCGTAAATTGGTGTGGGGGGGGGGGCACCTAGTTCTTTCAAAAACAGAAACTGTTGCAAACCCTAGCACTCCCAAGCTTGATGTCAGCCTCCTTCCTCTCTCCCTCGGGCGACGACAGCTTGTATTCACCGGAGCTTCATGTCCTGTGAAGCATCATTTTCTCCTCATTCTTGTGTATAACCCGAACCCTCGGTTAGTGCAAAACTCATCGCTGAATTGATTTGTATTCGTTGTTAATCCTGATTATGTGTCTACATGATAAATCGTATTGTATGTGATTGATGAAAGTCCTATGATCTTGTGGAATGCCATTTACTTGTATGATTGGATTATGAATTAGGGTTTCGTTCATGGGCTGATTAATGTGGATTAAAAAAATGATTGTGTGATAATTGTTGTGGCATGATAATATAGGATTCGACGGTCTACTTGTGAGGACCAAACTGTTAACATGAAACTAAAACTGGTCGGTAAATTCTTGATGATATTCAGGCTTGGATCAATAGTGGAGTTTTTGGTTAGTAATCACGTTATGTATGTTAGGGTTGTAGGTTAATTATGATTATTGGGATGATTTGATTTAATATAAACGATGATGATCGATGAAACTGTTGAATGATATGAATTGTTAGTAGTGAAACTGCCATGATTAGGGTTAGTATGAAATCATGAAACCGTCTGAGGAGGGTGCGACGAAGGACTCCCTAACGAAGAATCAGTGGTCGATGAAGAATTGAATCTTCGTCGACTGACCCTGGACGAACAACTAGAGTTCTTCTCCATACTCATTCTCAATGAAGAATGGTTCTTTACCGAGAGGATTCTCCTTGTGTGAGTAGCCAACTTACCTGTTAAGTGTTGTTATGTGACATGCACGTGAAACATGGACTTTTATGAGAACCGAATACTTGCTATGTGTTATACGATGATCTTTGCGGTGAATGCAATCTGTGACAATACGTGGTTCAATTATTATGAAATTGATGTTATTGGTAACTACTGTTGGGAACATTAACTTGTGTTATAAACGTGTATGAAATCTAAACGTTTGCTATGTGTTACGTGACAATAGTATTACATGTGACTCGTTGAATACGTGTTAAGATATGTGTTTACGGAACTGATCATCTTTGGTAGCCACGGCAGGGTTTGGTTGACCAACATGGAACGGGTAATGTAACGTAACATACCGAGCAAATCTAAGGTGAGTTCATTGCTCTTTTTCAAGCATGCGTCCTGGGGAGGGACATCTGGTAAATATTCCGGGGAGGAATATTGGGTAATGGGTTTGACTGGAATGTTAAACTGGAATGTTGGATAATACACTCACTCCTATCACCTTAAGTCCCATCTTCTACCGAAAAGGTTGCCGGGGAGGCAACGGGGTTATTAGTTGATAGCGCTATTAGGTTTGGCACCCTCACACCGTACGGGGGAGGACGGGCGTGTAGGATCGGTGAATCGATCAAACGAGTCGTTCAGAAGAGTTCTCGATCAATGCGAAAGGCGGAATCAGACGTATTGATGTTATAGCAGCTTGATTTGCACTTAGAAGGAGATTAAATGTCGTTTGTATTGATTTCACAACGTTTCACAAGCTGGCGACACTTCGGCAGAGCTTCGCTACCGGAATCAGAATATTACAAATGAAAGACCCAAGACCTTCTATATATAGGGAACACCAGGTCGCACGAACCAGTCATGTCCAGGTCGCACGAACTGGCCAGGTCGCATGAACCTGCTGGTTCAGGCCTGTTTCCCAATTCTTTCGTACAACGTGTCTTGGTCTATCTATCTAGTTACATGACTCGATACAAGACGAAGTCAATAGACATATGCACTAACAAACTCCCCCTTGGATGTTGACGAGTCTTTAGTGTATTGAGTCTTTAGTCTTGATCAGTCTTCTTGCTCGATCCAAAGTATCTTTCTCTGTAAGCATCCTTCAATCTCTCTCTTCTTTTATCAGAATCTCAACCTGGCTCTATTCTCTCTCTTGATCAGATCTCTTGATTCCTTAAGTTTATCAGCATCAATAGCTTCTATCTCGAACTTTTTTCAATATCTGTATCAGGCTCTTACGTCTTCAGACTCCCCCTTTCGATAAGCTGGGATCGCAGTCTGGAATTCACAATCTGCATCTTTCACAGGTTCAGAAACGTCTCCTGGCTCTCCGTAGCAACAGGATCAGAAACCTGGCTCTAATCTGCATATGCTTATGTGGAAAGTCCTCAGGAGTCGAAACCTATCTCTTTCAAAGCTTTTTACCTGCACAAATCTCTACCCAAAAGTAAATTTCAAAATTGCTAAAATTTAACAAATTTAGAAACCACTTGTATTCGCAACATTCAAATTTGGTTTCAAATTAATGAACCATTTAATCATTTCAAAATCATTTCTTATTTCAAACAAACTCTCCCAACCCTGTTGTCCATCATGTTCAGCACTTGGAATTTTGAAAATCAGCTTTCCAACATCAGTTGTCGAAAATAAGATGAAATAAAATCTTTTTGATTTTTCAAAATTTTATGCTAAAACACATTCTTTTTGAATTTTTTAAGATTTTCAGTGTGTTAAAATGCCATAAAGAAATATTTACAGACAATATTTTTGTGAGTTTGCATAAGAGGATCATGTCGGTTTATGACAAATCACTAGTACCGTTGAGCTTTAAACACTTTAAGTTCTAAACTATTCACTTAGATTGTCAGTATACTGATCCTCTTAAATTTTTCACACAAAGTTCAATTGATTCGAGATACGAGATTAGTGTTTTAATGGACTTAACTTATTCGCGTGTCCCACCTCAGAATATACTCCCGTATCCAGACTCCTATATTCAGTCTTACAGGTGAATGTACACTAATGATATCTGTAAACGGGTAATGCGAGGCCATGAGAGCTCAGGTTAGAACTTCCGTTCAGACAAAGAGATGATGGCTCGACTTTTAAGTGTGTCCCGTTTGGGGATCTTTTCTTCAACAGCACATGATTAGCATTTTTCAATGTTTCATCATTTTTTATGCTGAGGGTGGGCTTTATGATTAAAGCAGTGCAGAGTATTATACGAGGACTAGGCTATTGCTCCCACAAAATCAGAAGTCTTGGTATAATACCCCAGATATCATCACGCATAAAGACCTAGTATGTCAGAAATAGAAAGCCCTTCAAACAAGATTTCAGGGGTTACCTATATATCCGAGAGATGTTCCCCACGAGATAAGTAAGAATTTGATATTTAGGTTTATATATCGAAAACAATCTACTAAGCGTGTAAAAACCTACTGGCATATCATCAGTGAGACCGTTTATCACATTTTAACTTTCCAATTCTTTAGCGTACTGTGATTATCTACTGATGTACTATCATTTCCTCTTTTTCACAACAAAACTCATTTTGAATTTTCGATGTTTTTGGTTTTTAGATTTTATCATGTTTTTGGATTTTTCAAATTTTCAAAATTTTTTAAATTTTTTACTCCCTCTAAAATCAAAAATATGTTTCAATTTTTGATTTTCCGGGAAAATTTGAAAATATTGCTTTTACTTTCAATAAACTGTACAAATAAAATGACAAACTGATGTGAATTGCTTCAATTCTCCATTCACTTGGCTTAAACAATCAGAACTCCCCCAGACAACAAACTATTTTCCCATTATGATTTCAAAACACTTAATTTTTTTTTAATCAAAATGGTTTTTTTCCGGAAAATTAGTTTTGTTGATTTCACACATCATGGGGTTTCATCACATTGTTCTTTCAACCACTTGTAAGTTCACTTTTCCTTTTTTTTAACCACTTGTATGAAAGTTAAATCAAGTTCAACTTAATGACCTTGATTAACCACTTGTAGGTTCTTATCAACAATACTATTTGTAAGTCGAAATATCACAGTTGTGAATTTCTCAAGAAAGATGCCGATTCCTACTCCCCAATTACCAACATGGGAGTTTCGGCAAGTCAGAATTTTTAGTTAAAGAGATTCACCCAAGCCTGACGGTCCTTGGGTGATTCCGAGTCATCATCACTCGGTTTCTTTCCTTTCTTGTTCTTTTCATAGAATTCCTTTACCCCTTTGACCTTCCCGTCAACCATTTTTCCAAAAATATTTAGAACTTTAGGGTTAAAGGCTTTTTCAACATCAAATTCTTTCTTTTCAGAAAAGAATTGATTTGAAATCTCAACTTTGCCAATTTTTTGCTTTAAGTTTCCGTTTGATAATGGTGGAAAATTTGCATCATCCATTGTCGGAACGTAATTATCACTTTTTAGCTCAACTTGTGGCTCCTCTGACTTTGACGAGTCAGATTCATCGCCAGAAAGTGCCTCTGATTTCTTAACAACCCACTTGTGGTTGTTCAGATTCACTCTTCTTTTGTAGAAACGTGTTGAACTCTCACCAACCTCAAATTTTGAATTTTTGAACACTTTAAATTGTTCGGTTGGTGGTTCATTATCAACCAACTTTTCTTTCAAGTTTTCAGAGACTCCCTGTTTTGTTTGGGTTGCCTTTGGACAGTTCCATGCAATGTGCCCAACTTTTTTACATTGATAACAGGTTCTCATTTCCTTCTTTTGAGTAACATCATTCTTCATTCCTTCTTGCTTCTTAGCAAGGAATTCTTTGTTTGTCTGCTTTCTGAACAAATTCTCTTTTTCTTCTTCAGAAGATGTTCCTGATACAAAAACAACTTTTGATTTAAAATCTTTAACATATTTTTCATTTTCTTTTGGAATAAAACCTAATCCTTTCTTTTTGAAATTATTTTTGTGATTTGGTTTCTTATGGTGATTTGGACCAAAACCTTTTTTCTTGTTTAACATTTGTTGAACTCTTGAAGTGTATTGTTTAGGTTTTTCAGAAAGATTTTTATCTTTTATTTCAGAAATATTAATTTCTGTTAATTTGAAAACCTTGTTAATCATTTCAGTTTTAACACCTCTTATTGGAAATTCTTCATCAGAATATAATTTGTCGGAGTCATTCAAAGTATATGCTACTTTGATTGTTTCGTCATTCAAATTATTTTTTGATATCAGAAAATCATTATTGTAAACCCTTTTTCCCTTTTCAACCGTTGGACTTGAAGTGTCAGACTTTGACTTTAACTCCTCGGTTTCATCGTTATCTAACACCTGATCGACCACTTTCTTTATTAACTCAGACTCATGATCAGTGTCAGACGATGTGAATGTGATGTCAATGTTGTCTAGCAATCCATCTGAAGGTTCAGATTCCCACTTTAAATTGGTTGCCTTTTTGACTCTTTCTAAATTAGGATTTTGTGGAGAATATTCTTCTTCAAGCGGTGGTGGACACTTTGTATAATTAGTACTATGTTTCTTACCAGTATTATTTACTTCAGATTTCTTCTCTTCCAACGCTTCCATGCCTTCTACTGTAGGGTAAATCCTGTCAATCACGTAAGAAGCACATGAATAACTTTTCAATAACCTGTTTACCCTCTCAGTTTCTATCCTCCGAGTTTCCAATTTTTGTTCAAGTTCAGCACATTTCTCAATATACTGATTGATGATTTTCTGCTTCGTCATGAACGCTCCATTGAGTGTCTTCATAGCTATCTCTTGTTCATTGCTTGACTTGCTATATTGATTCATAGCTTTATTTAAAACATCATAAGATTCTTTCAGTCTGTTCATGTTATGAATCAATTTGTTGTTGTGCCTTTTCATAGTATCACAATTTTCACACTTCTCAGGCATCTTTTCAGTATCTGCTTCCTTCTCAACCTTGATAGCTGGAATTTCTTTAACTTGCTTCTTTACTAATCGAACATTTTCCTCAGGTTTGACCTTTTCTTCATCAGTTGCTGCCTTATGATTCTTCTTTTTCGCAGCTTGTCTTTCTTTGATCTCTTCCATTTTACCTGCAAAATACAAATTATACCTATCAGGTGAAAATTCTCTTTTATAATATTCAAGTTTTCGAATTTCTTCACTGTCATCATCACTCTCTTCATCTGATGAGTGATCAAAAACTGGTGCTTTTTCTGAAGCCTCTTCTGTTGAAACTGGTTCTTCTTCTTTCTTTTTAGGACTGAATTGCTGAGATTCGTAATAAACATATGCTATTTCATCTTCAGCAGTTGAATCTTCAAAAATTTGAGCAACAAATGCTTTAGAATCTGAAATTCTGTTAGGATCATAATGATCCCAATTAAAACCTTCTGGAATTTTTTCATCTTCTTGATGAACTAGATAAGCTTTCTTTGATGGCTCTTCGATCAGATCCTTCCTAGCATGTGAAGTTTGTGGCAATTGTTGTTGATGCTGAGCAACTTGATGATAAATCGCTTATCGATGATAATCATTGTTGCCGAATGGATTTTGAGCTCCACTTACTTCGCGATTTGTGCATTCTCGCTTAAAGTGTCCCTTCTCCCTGCAACAAAAACAAGTAACTTTAGATTTATCAAAACCTAAAGGTGAAGTTCCAGCATCACGGAAATCATCTCTTCCAGTGATCTGTTTAAACTTCTCAGCTCTTCTCAACACACTAGCCATACACCACTTTATATCCATTAGTTCCATCTCTTCAGCATCAATCTGATCATAATCCTCTTTGGTCAACATTGGATTACCAATCCTTCCGGCTACCAAACTTTCATAAGACTCTAATACGGTCACCAATAAAGACATATGACATTTGGCAACCTCTTCCGAGAAATTCTGAAGATTTAATGCAATGTTACAATGTAGTACTTGGCCATTATTGTTGTATGAGCTTTGCGGTTTAGAATTGGTTGCTGAAAAATTTGGATCAAATGATGGATTTGAAGAGAATCCATTATTGTTGTTTGATCCTTGAGATGACCCTCCAGAAGAACTGTTTGCGTTAAATGCAGCTTCGATCTTTGGTGCAATGTTGGTCTTATCAATCGTACTTCCTTTGTAGTACAGACCAATGTCCTGTTCACCATTAGAATTCTTCATTTTCTCCATCTTTCGTTGTTCCATCTCTTGAACTTCGAGTTTTTCAATAAACTTGCTCAGCGATAGATTCGCAAATTCACCATTATTCTTCAAAATCATAAGATACGTGCCCCAAACATCTTGTGGCAATGCATCGGCCAATTTTTCCACCCATTCTTCTCTATCTTTCTTGATATCCAAACGCTTCATGTTAACCACCAAATTGCAATATCTTTCTATAATCATTTTGGTGTTTTCAGTTTTCAATCCATGAAATAGATCAAATTCTTTCTTCAAAAGTGATTTTTTTGTTCTTGATCATGTCTAAACTTCCAACAAACTTCGTTTTTAGTGCTTTCCACATTGAGTGTGCCCTTCCGTTATGTTGCAATAAAATCAAGATGTCTTCCTTAATGGCTTGTTGCAATATACTGATCATCATCTTTTCACTTTTGTATTTATTTTTCTCTTTGTCATCTAAATCTTTAATAGCAACAATCTCTCTGTCTTCATCAATCGGTCTAACATATCGTTCTTCAACACATTCCCACGCCTCTAATTGATTAGCTTGAACCCAATTTTCAAAACGTTCCTCCCATCCACTATACTCCTCGATACTCATGAGCTTAGGCGGTTTTTGCATGGTGCCCATTTCATTCTCTAAGTTCACGTTCTGAGCCATAGTGATCGGGGTAGCAAATGCGTTGTAAAATTCAGAATCCATGTTTCGGTTTTAAAAATTCACAATGACTGATTGTTCAAACGATCTGGTATAATTTCAAACGATATGAGATTGAAACGAACTGGACTTTTCAAATTGTTTGGACCACTTCGTGCGATCTGATGAACCTCAAAGGACCTGAATGTTCTTAACCCTCCTCGTACGACCTGGTCTTAACTCACACGATCTGGACTTAATTCGAACGATCTGGTGAGATTTCAAGCGAACTGAACACCTCGTGCGACCTGAGTCAACTTCCAAACAATCTGGACAAAAAACTTCAAGCCGTGCGAACTGACTAAATTTCCACATGATCTGAAAGCTTTCCGAATGATCTGATATGTTTTTCATGCGGTTTGGTTAATTTTATCAAGTTTTAGGTTGAATTTAGTTCTGATTTGTTCACGGATTGATTAAAACTCAGTTTTACGTGTTATATGTGAAATTCAGATCATTTTAACTGTAAATTCGTTGAAATTTTGAAGAAAAAGTGTAGAAAATGAGTAGAAAGAAGTTGTTTTTGATGAAATCAAGCTAAAATGGTAAGAACTCTTCCTCCTGAGCTCTGATACCACTTGTAGGATCGGTGAATCAATCAAACGAGACGTTCAAAAGAGTTCTCGATCAATACGAAAGGCGGAATCAGACGTATTGATGTTATAGCAGCTTGATTTGCACTTAGAAGTAGATTAAATGTCATTTGTATTGATTTCATAACGTTTCACAAGTTGGCGACACTTTGGCAGAGCTTCGCTACCGGAATCAGAATGTTACAAATGAAAGACCCAAGACCTTCTATATATAGGGAACACCAGGTCGCACGAACCAGTCATGTCCAGGTCGCATGAATTGGTCAGTTCGCACGAACTGGCCAGGTCGCATGAACCTGCTGGTTCAGGCCTGTTTCCCGATTCTTTCGTACAACGTGTCTTGGTCTATCTATCTAGTTACATGACTCGATACAAGACGAAGTCAACAGACATATGCACTAAAAGGGCGTGAACTAATTACCTTAACCACTCGACCAATGCTTAGATAGGGGCATTGGGGAAGGGCAAACAATCTGGAGCCATCTTGAACGGTATCGAGTTATTATCAACATTGTTTTTGGAATTGCTTTGAACTGAACTAAACATTTGGCAACAAAACACATAACATGATTTTCGGTAAACCAAAACTGTGAACTCACCAGCGTTGTCTGATACACTTTTCTACATGCTTGCAGGTCTATAGGTACAACTATTTGGAACTTGCTGTCTGGGATGCTTAAGTGGTCATGGGTCGAGTTACATGGAATCATGAGACGAGTCTATTGGTTTTTATACATTGGGATTATGAAATTTTTAACTATTTTATTATGCTTCCGCTGAACGTTAAAATGTTCTGTACGACTTATTTTAATAAATGGAAGTTTTACTTGAAATCTTGTTATGAGTTCAATGTGATTGGTGGCTAGATCCTGGTACGTCACACGCCTCGCGGGGGTTTCCGCATGTGGTATTTTGGGGGTGAGTTTGGTATTAGAGCCACTGGTTATAGTGAACTTGGTTTTAAAAATGTTTTTTTATATATAAAACCAGACTATAACCGAACAGTTCTGAATACGTGAATACGACCATGACGCTCAGCTCCAAATTGCAAGGTTCGTCTTTTCACCTGTGGTATACATTACAGGATTAGTGTACACTTGTTTACGTTGTAGCATACGGACATACACTCATCACTATAGCATAATTACATGAATTTCTTATTTACAGTATGATGCGTTGCTAGTATGTCATAGTCCTTAGATTTATCTGATCTTGTCGTTTTGACAACCTCCGTTGACATTTGAGTTGAGGAACCATTTGACACGAGTTAGGAGGAACTGAGACGAGCATGCAAATCATATTATTATTGTGGGTGCACACATAATAATAATATGGGGGTGCATGTGAGTCCTAGTGAGGCTTAACAAGTGAAAAAGGGGTTCTGTTTCGTTATTTGATCTAAGGAAAGACATAAAAAATCTATAGGAATCATAGCAATGATTGCCTCCTTCCTGAGCGTGATCTTTTCACTTCCCTCCAAATCCTTACTGTCACACCCTGACTTTTGCGGAAGCGTGATTATGGTGTGACTTTCTTAATACCATTGCATTCAATCATAACAACAACTATATGATAAAACCATAGATTCGTCATCCATTAAATAAGTTTAAAACATAACAACATTGTTTTAAAACATAGACTTCAAACACAAGTTTTAGAAACCATACGAATTGTTTTACGAGTTCACTAAGGACTCAACAAAAGACATTAAATAAAAATAAGGTTTGGAAGACGTGTCTCGTCTAGGATTAAGACACCCAACCCAAACTTCAAAACCATGGATGACATCTTTATTCACAACGCAGTATGAAACTCCCAACGCCCGCCAGATCCACTTACTAATTCCCTGATATACATGTATTTTGAAAACATCAACAAAAGTTGAGCGAGTTCGTGTGTTTGTTTGTGTGTATGTATAAACCTTTGAAATCACAGTAAGTATGTATGTAAGTTTATAAATCCCGGTATGAAAGCAACAAGGAAAAACAGATCACCAATGGGTTGCAAGGCCATTGATATGTGTGACATGATGCAGGTAGCTCAAACCTAGCAAATTTTATACCGGGCTTCCGGCTGTAAGACATAGTCTACCCATGGGCCAAACCCTGGTCCAACATGGGCGGGGCTCACTACACCCAAATAGATCTATCAATCATGTCCCTCGGTCCTATAACTAGGATTGATAGCCTTAAGCGTTGTACCCACCACTCACATGATCTAAGTGTACCCTTCCTTAGCTAACCATACCAAATAACAATGTATGTAAACAAGGTTGTAACATGTATTTCACCCCCGAAGTTATAAAACTGAAAGCAGTTAAAGAAAAGGGGGAACACGAAACTCACAGTCTTGCATCTTCAACAATCGCAACTCGTACTTCTCTGGTGAACACGACTACCTACAACGTACTAATGTCTATTAGACGAACGGGCCGTGCCTTGACTTAGTGTTAACGTTTCTTTTACGCTTCTGATATTATTCCAAGTTATATAATTATTGTCAAAATAATTAATATTTTAACTTAAACTATATTTATAAGTTTTGGAATAATTGTTAGACAATATATATTCACTTAATACTTCTCAAGTATTAATAATTGTATTTCTTCCCATGGATGAGGGTATCTTATACATGTGTACTCGTATTCTTGTATTTTACCTTTTTGCCATGTTTTGGTGTCGTATTCTGGTGTGTATTTATACGTACGAGAATACGTATTCTTAATGTATTTATTAAGTATCCTCATACTTAATTAATTATTAAACTTTCTAGAATATTATTTCTAATAAAGTCCACCAACATATATATTTCCAAAATATATATTTAAAGAATATTTCTTAGAAAAATTATTCATAATTTTTCTTTTGGTAAAATATTTGTAGTTCCAAAATAATATATTTTCAAGTCTATCTTAGAAAATACATAAACTTATTTTTATCCAAAAATAATGTATTTCATGTTTACTCAAGAAAATATGTATTTTTCCCAAAAATAATATACTTTCTAATAATTCCAAGGAAAACATATGTTTTTATATTTGTCAAAAATGCTATATTTTTCCTTTGTCAAAATATGGCATAACTTTGTGGTAATCATCAGAATCATATTTTTTTCATTTGTATTCAAAATATTATTTACCATAATATATTTTGTGAACATATTTTCCGGAATATATTGGATGGTAATTCTTGGTGTTTTAATGTGTTATATTATTTTAAGTCCTAAAATAACATAACTATTACACAAAGTATACACATAATCACACACATTATGTCTTTAATGTATATATATATTCTAAATATATATCTAACCACTTATATTTATAAAAAACCAACCCCCAACATTTGTATTTTTTGTAACAAAAAATTATGGCAATGTTTATGAAACCATCTATTGTTGAAAATACACTTGTAAGTGTGTGTTTATAAATATTTTCTAAGTGTTTATATTTTTAGAAAATTTTGCCATAGTTTCCCCTAAAAATGGAGGTTTCCATGCATTCAAGCATATCATTTTCTTTTGTAAAATCACCACAATCAATTTACAATCAACTCTAAACAACTTATACTTACCAACCTTGCCAAAATCATGCATATTCTACTACTTCATGAACTTGAAAGTTTGTGAAAACTTGTAGTAACTTGGTAATGTATTTAGTGAGTTTAGTTACCCTTCAAAATGTGTTTACTTCTTTAAAAACTTCATTTTTAAAGAAGTTGGATGTTTACAACTTCAAAACACATTTTCTAAAAATCCTTCTTTATGTAATCCTCTTGTTACACAAGTGTTTCTACACTTGTTTAACCATTAAAAATAGTGTTTGTTTATGTAAGAACCAAGATCCACTAAAACTCATATTTTAAGCTTGGTTCTTTTGAAAAACCATTAATAAATTTAAAACTCATATTTTAAGCTTGGTTCTTTTGAAAAACCCTTCATAAATTTTAGATCTATATGATTATTAACTTAGTCTGATTATTATTTTTCAAGTAACCAAAGTATCCTTTTCAAGTTCATGATTCAAGTGTGCATGATCTTTCATCCTACAACCTTCTTACTTTCTCATCTTTCTAAACTATGTTTCTAATCATGGTTTAGCAAGATGTTATGATGATCAACATCATCTTTACAAACAATCAATGATCAACAAGCATTCATACCATAAACAACTTAGTTTCATCATGATTACTTCATAAATCAAGCTTATGTTCAAGTTACATGCTTATGTTCTTTAGTGTTCTTGAAGTTTTGATTATGATACTTCTTTTAACCACTCAAAATGGATGTAAAATAGAGTGTTTAAGGATCTTACCACTAGCACAAGGCTAGGGATGAGTCAAGAGTAGAAAGTGAGTGGATAAAAGCAATGAGAGAAGGTCCTTCCACTTCCAATGGCACCAACCTCCTTAGTTTAGCTCCTAGCACCCTTATAAAACCTTAGAATGGAAGAGATTGCAAAGAAAATGGTGGTGGGGTGGGTGGTTGTTCACGGCCGAGAAGGGGAGGAGGAGAGGAGAGAGTGATGGTGTGTTTTAGAAATGAAGATCATGGCCATGTGGTTTATCTTTAAATCCTTCAACAAGTGTTTATCCCATGTATATTATGTTGCCAAAGTACTAAACATGATCTATTAAACAATTGAGATAAAATCAAATGTGTAAGGGGCCATGATGGCCGTAGACTAGGTGGGGGGGGGGGGTCTAGGTGTAGGTTTAAACCATTAGTTGCAATCTAGTTCAATTTCAATTATCGGTTACGAGTTCTAGTTATTAGATATTTTTAGGAGGTGTTATGATGTTCGGGATCATAACTAGCTTGGAAACATTAAAACAATGCTTGTAGTGTAAATTTGGTGTTTCGGGTAGTGTCCGGTTGTTCGGTTAGATACTGGTTCGTTAAAGTGCTAAACTATACAGTTTAGTGTTCTTTATGTACCCTTTTGTGACACTTTTAATTCCCGACACTTAGGAAAGCATTCAGGACCATTTAACCATGTTTCTGCATAATTTTAATGTGTTTAAAAGCTGATTTATGCCTAGTTCTGCTAAATTCAGCACTCTGAGTGAGTTTTAGGCACTTTCCGGCATTTAAACTATCACCTAGAATGCAGTTTTGTGGTCCTTACTTTCCTACACACTAGTCTAGTGTAGTAGTTAGTCTCTGGCCCACACTGGGTCTCAAAACACTGCCTGTCTAGGTACTGAACTTCATCAGCATATTCCTGATTTATCAGATAACTGTGCTAACTGTATTTTAACGTATCATTTGAGGCAATATAGCTTTTATGCAATATTGGTATGACATTTAACAATGTATGATGCACATGTTTGTGTATGGTAGTAATCAAAATGCAGTTACTTGTAATTTCAGCACAGTCATTAAGCATTAATCAAGATTAATTAATTGTACGGATACTTGGATTTTTGGCAGTTGTCACATTCTCCCCCTGTTAAGAAAATTTCGTCCCGAAATTTTAAGCTTTACTACTAGCAGCAGGGGTGTTAGGGAATAAGTGCGGGTATTTCGCTTTCATGCAGTCTTCACGCTCCCAAGTAAACTCTGGGCTATGACGAGCGTTCCATCAAACCTTAACAAGCTTAACACTAGTCCTCCGAGTTTTGTTAACCTTCCAATCCGTGACCTCAACGGGTTCTTCTGTAAAATGGAATGTGTCGTCAATGTGAACTTTGTCGGCAGGAATAACAATCGTTTCCTGTGTTGGACTCTTCTTCTGGTTGGATACATGGAATGTATCATGAACACCATATGTTCCGCAGGTAGGTCCAACTTGTATGCTACAGAACCAATCCTCTCCAGGATTCTGAACGGTCCAATAAATCGTGGGTTTAACTTTCCACGCTTCCCAAAGCGTGCCACACCCTTCCAAGGTGAAACTTTCAATAGAACCATATCTCCCACTTCAAACTCCAAAGGTTTCCTTCTTCGGTCCGCATAGCTCTTTTGTCGATCACGAGCCGCCTTAATGCGCTCTCTGATCTGCATGATCTTATCTGTCATTTCTTGAACCATTCGGGACCAACTAGCTGTCTGTCGCCCGCATCTACCCAGCATAACGGCGATCGACACTTGCGTCCGTAAAGAGCTTCTAACGGTGCAGCTTGAATGCTTGTATGGTTGCTGTTATTATAGGAGAACTCGACCAAAGGGAGTTGAGTGTCCCAACTGCCACCCAAGTCCATTACACAAGCTTGCAGCATGTCTTTAAGCGTCTGAATTGTTCTCTTGCTCTGACCATCCGTCTGTGGATGAAATGCAGTACTCAAATTCAGTTGAGAACCAAACGCTTCTTGGAAAGATTGCCAAATCCTTGACACAAATATTCCGTCTCTATCAGAAATGATCGAGATAGGCACTCTATGACGTGCTACTATCTCCCTTAGGTACAGCTCAGCTAGCTTACCAGTGTTATCCTTTTCCCTGATCGGCAGAAAGTGCGCAGATTTTGTCAGACGGTCTACGATTACCCAAATCGTGTCATAACCTCTGGGTGTCTTTGGTAACTTGGTTATAAAATCCATTGATATCTGCTCCCATTTCCACATGGGTATTTCAGGTTGCTGCAGAAGACCTGAAGGCTTCTGATATTCGGCCTTTACTTTGGCACAAGTCAAACACTTCCCAACGTAAGTTGCAACATCACCTTTCAGTCTTGGCCACCAGTAGAAATCCTTCAAATCCTGGTACATCTTATCCGATCCTGGATGGATCGAGTACCTTGACTTACGGGCTTCATAAAAAATCACGTATCTAAGACCACGAAAGAGGGGAACCCAAATTCGTCCCATAAAACACAATGTTCCTTCCTCATTGGGTACCAACTGCTTCTCCATCCCACGGAGGTATTCGTCCTCAAGATTCTCCTTCTTAAGAGCTTCTCTCTATGCAGCACAGATGCGCAACGAGAGGTCTGTCTGTATAATCATCTCCAAAACCCTGACCCTTATGGGCCTAATCCTCTCTTTCTGACTCAAGGCGTCTGCCACTACATTCGCCTTTCCTGGATGGTATTTAATTTCACAATCATAATCATTTAACAGCTCAACCCATCGTCGTTGTCTCATGTTAAGCTCTTTCTGATCAAATATGTGCTGTAAACTCTTGTGATCGGTAAAGATCGTACAACGCGTACCATACAGATAATGTCGCCAAATCTTCAATGCAAACACCACTGCGCCTAATTCCAAATCATGTGTGGTGTAGTTCTTCTCATGAACCTTCAACTGGCTTCGAAGCATAAGCGATAACCTTCTGTCGCTGCATTAGCACACAACCTAATCCCTGACGTGAAGCATCACAGTACACCACAAAGTCATTGGTGCCTTCGGGTAGGGATAAAATAGGTGCGTCGCAAAGCTTGTTTTTCAGCAACTGAAAAGCTTCTTCTTGTTTATCTCCCCATTCGTACTTCTTATCCTTTTGAGTAAGGGAGGTCAATGGTTGAGGGACTTTCGAAAAATCCTCAATGAATCTGCGATAATAACCAGCTAACCCTAGAAACTGGCGGATCTCTGTTGGCGTCTTCGGAGTCTCCCAATTCTTGATCGCCTCGATCTTGGTGGGATCCACATGAATTCCATCTTCAAGGAACTGAACCTCGCGCAACCAGAACTTGCACTTTGAGAACTTTGCGTATAATTTATCTTTCTTGAGCAACTCTAAAATGGTTATAAGGTGTTGCTCATGCTCTTCCTTCCTCCTTGAATAAATCAAAATATCATCGATAAACACAATCACAAATTTATCGAGATATGGCTTGCAGACTCTATTCATTAAATCCATAAATACTGCTGGCGCGTTTGTCAATCCAAACGACATAACTAGAAACTCGTAGTGTCCATAACGAGTTCTGAAGGCAGTCTTCGGTATACTCTCTTCTTGAATTCGCAGTTGGTGATAACCTGATCGAAGATCGATCTTGGAGTAATAACTTGAACCTTGAAGTTGCTCGAAATGATCATTAATTATCGGCAAAGGATACCGATTCTTGATGGTTAACTTGTTTAGCTCGCGGTAGTCGATGCACATACGGAAACTACCGTCCTTCTTATTAACAAATAGCACTAGAGCTCCCCAAGGCGAGAAGCTTGGTCTTATAAATCCCTTGTCCAAAAGCTCTTGAATTTGTGTCGACAACTCTTGCATTTCAAAGGGTGCAAGTCAATAAGGTGCCTTAGCTACAGGCGCGACGCCTGGAACTAAGTCAATGTGAAATTCGACTTGTCTTTACGGCGGCAATCCTGGCAAGTCTTCAGGGAAAACTTCAGGATATTCCCTTACAACTGGGTTATCTTCCAGCTTTGGCTCAGCGGCTTCCTTGTCCACGATGTGCGCCAAGAAGGCAACACATCCTTTTTGCAAACATCTTCGGGCCTTCAAACAACTGATAATCCTTAGAGGCGATGCACTACAATCGTCTCTCCATTCACCAATGGGATTCGGATTATCTTCTCATGGCATACGATATCCGCTCGGTTGCTCGACAACCAGTCCATTCCAACTACCACGTCAAAGCTTCCCAACTTGACTGGGAGAAGATCAAGCGTAAACTCATGCTCTCCAAGCTCAATTATACATCCTCTAATTACTTCATTCGCCTCTACTAGCTTTCCATTAGCTAGTTCTATCGAATACGGAATATCTAGCTTACTAGCTACTAACCCAAGCATTTTCTTAAATTCTAGGGATACAAAGCTATAACCGGCACCAGTATTAAACAGTACAGATGCAAAGTGTTGGTTGATAGGGAACTTACCCGTAACTACGTTCGGATCTTGGCGAGCTTCCCTCGCTCCAATGTTAAAAACTCTCCCCTGAGCTTGGTTGTTCTTTGGGAAATCTCTCTTGAAGTGCCCGATATCCCCGCAACCGAAGCATCCTTGCTTGTTTCCAGCACCACCTTGATTGTTTTTGTGGTTTCCATTCCCAGCTTGGTTCCCAGTACCACCACGATTACCATTACAGCCATTTCCTCCTTGATTGTTTCTATTCCCAGTACCGTTCCCACCACGGTTTCCACTACCACTACCATTACCCCTTTGGCCGCCATAACCACGACCATTACCATTACCACCCTAACACGTCTCCTTTGAATGACCATTCCTTCCACAATTTTCACACTTCCTATACCTACATGGGCTGGCATGATGTAACAGGCATACATCACACTTAGACAAAGTGCCCATGTAACCTTTCCCCTTATTCTCTGAACTTGCAACACCAGTTTTGACCTCAGCTGGTGGGTTTGCATCCCTTTTCTTGTTGCTACTGTTGCTTCCTTGAGTACCTTTCTTGAAGTTAGAGAACTTTCATTTGTTCTCGCCTGACAACTCAACATGAGTCTCCTTTTTCTTTCCATCAGAGATTGAGAACTTGTTCAACCTAATCGCTTCTTCAGTCAACGCCACACTTAGATCAATGGCCTCGGTGATTGTTGGAGGCTTTGATGTCGTCACCATGCTCATGATTTGGGGTGCCAATCCCCAAATAAAACGCTCAATGCGCTTGAACTCCGGATCAACCATGTAAGGAACAACGCGAGATAAGTCATGGAATCTCTGTACGTACTCAGCAATCTTTGGACCATCCATCTTGAGGTTCCAAAACTCTGTTTCCAATCTCTGAATCTCAGCCCTTGAACAATACTTCTTGCGCATAAGTTCCTTTATCTCACCCCAAGTCATGGCATATGCAGCCTCTTCTCCCAGAGTCTGAACTTGGAGGTTCCACCATGATAGAGCCCCGTCTAGAAAAAGTCCAGAAATGTAGGTGACCTGGTGCTCCGGCGCACACTTGCTCATTCTTAGCATAAAATCGGTTTTCTCCACCCATCTAACGAAAGCTACAGCACCCCCATGTGACACCTGTGCCTCTGCGACCATCAAAAAAATACCAAACCAATGAAATATTGTATTTCATACTTGGGATTTGTATAAATATGTGTATCTTTTGCACATATCAATTCTTGTTCGATTTTAAGCTTTAAATCGCTTTCTAGAAGGTTATACGCGCACTGATGCGTAAATATAACCGGTTTAATGCAACGAACACTCCGGAATAGTGACATAGGCTTAACATACCTTAAATATACTTTACATAACTTAGAAATAAGTTTTGGAGGGTTTGGTGTGGCGAAATCAAGTTTATTGGCTTATAGGGACTGATTTTGACAAACTGTGAAAGTATGCCGATTTGTACTGTAACGAACGTTCCGGAACATGAACATAAGTTAAAAATACCCTAAATATCCTTTACATAGCTTAGAAATAGGCTTTGAGGGGTTCGGTGTGCTAGAATAAACTTTTTGGTCATCCAGGGACTAAAAACGTCAAAAATTGCATAAGTTTGCATTTTCGCGCATATCTTACGTTCTGAATACATCCGGACATCGAAAACTTTATGTAATCATTAAAATATTTTAATTATAGTTATTGGCATGATAAAATTCCATTCGTCGCGTAATTTGGATCGTTTTTCGCATTCGTTCGTGTTTCGTCGTAATTAACCGAACAACGCAACCGTACGACCAAACGAACCGACATCCGAGATATTTTTGAGCATGTTTCATGTTCCCTATACTTTAACTTCATTTTAGAGCCTTGAAATGGGATTAACGGGGCTTAAACGTGTCAAAAATGCATCAAAAACCATGTTTTGCACATTCAGGGACCAAAATTGACAATCTGCCATAGTTATCTTAGGAAGGGACCAAAATGAAAAATCTAAATTCCAGCTTGTTCCAGATGTTTCCCTCATTTGCACATGGTTTTAATGAAACTAGGGGCTCCCATGGTTTCACAAAACCAAGGGCACATGTGTACGGATGAGATCGAAGCTCGTTTTACGATGAACGATCTTAACGGTTGTGCAAAAACTATAAATACCCCAACCATCTCATTGTTGCAACTCACATTTGATCTGACATTTCTCTAAGTTGAGGTGCTTTCACTTCATACCTGAGAATAATCGGGTGAAACTTCCGTTCTTGGACCTTTTGTAAGTCCTCTTTCGTTCTTTTTCGCGTGAAAGTCAAACTGTGTTTGACTTTCTGCTTTGACCAGTTTATGGTCAACATGAAGTTCGCTTGAACTTCATAACGTGAGCGTAATCATTATGGTTTTAGTCTCTTGTGACTATACCTACTGATTACCACGTTATCTAGTCATAGTGGGGAGTCGTAGTTTCGGCCAAAATGCGTATTCTTGCGTATTTTGTAATCAAACTACTTTTAGGTATCAAAACCGTTTGTTTTGACACCAAACCTGTTTTCAAACCTCGTTAAGCATGTTTTAACATGTTTAGCTCGTCACTTTAGGTTTAGTGCTTATGTAGGGTCGTAAGGTAAGCGGTCTAAACAACCGCTTATACTTTCGAACCCGACCCGTTTGGTCGATCTTTCGGATCCGACCAAACACATTAGGTGACCATAGTTGCATAGGGAATAACCTTCCAAGGTTATACCTTATGGTCACGTCATTTATGTAGTTGTATGATGGGTAGTTTATATGCCTTAGGTAAATGACCAAAATGCCCTTTTTACGCCAAAATTCATTTTAAGCATATGTAACATAATTTTTGATATGTAAACTGATTTGGCAACAATATTAGACATGTTAAGGCATATTTTACTTATCATAGGACTATTTAGACGGTCCGAACGCGTTTTACGCGAACAACGCGCTAAAGTGGCGTAAGATACCATAACGAGTCGTAATGGGTCGTAAGCACTTAGGTTAGGTTTCGTTTAGAATGCAGGCTTTGTTAAACCATATTACATGAGTCCCTACACTCATTTGGTTTACGAAACCTCATTTTATCCGATCCTCCAATTTAGGTCCCTTTATTTACATAGTTACCTATATTAGGTGCCGTTTGATTCCGTGATCCCTCTAGCTTTGCTTGGTTGTTATTTAAGACTTCTAAGCATCCTCAAGTGAGTACATAGACCCCTCTTTTACTGTTTTCCAAACGTTTTGGGGTGAAACACATGTGCCTACTTGTTATTTTCATGCTTTCCATGTTTTCATATCATATACTTGCTATGTTCATTAGTACACTATTAGTACATGATTTCATTATGTCTTGCTATGTATGTTCACTTAAAACGCTAGCACAATTGTTTTACGTTTTGAACCATTTGAAATCATTGGATGTATGCGAACCATTTGAAATCATTGGATGTACGTGAACCATTTGTAACCATTTGATGTATGTGAACCATTTGAAATCGTTGGATTTATGTGAACCGTTTGTAACCATTTGATTTATGTGAACCATTTATAACTGTTTGAGCCATTGGATTAGGGAATTGATTAGGTAAATGTGTTAAAAGCATGGTGGATACGCCGCTGGTACTTCCTATATATAAGTGCTTTTAACACATTATATATCGTTGCGTTATCTAGATCACTTGGGTAAACGATTTCGAAACAATGTCACACAAGGATGTTTTCTGAATAATATAAACCATACGAGTTTTATTAACGAGTTTTTATGAGATATTTAATAATTTGATTTAATAAAACAAATGTTTTGGAGTTAAGAATCATGGCTACGAGATTTTGCAAATTATAACCAACTTGATTTGAGTTGGTTAATTATGTCGCAATATTATACTTTTCAAAACAAGGTTTTTAAATAAGTATTGCAACATGTAAAACGAGCCATGAAATTGACACTCATATAAAACCTATGTACTCGCCGGCATTTTTATGCTGACGTATTTTCACATGTGTTTCAGGTACCATAGTCGATGATGTTTGATGATGATATCTGTGTTCGCTCACATAGGAATGGACGAGGCCTTAGTGACTTAATAACAATGAAAGTCTATTTGTTCATGTTTTGTTTCTAATTCCAATGTAATGTAATACATTTAAATTCAATAAAACAAAATTGTTTAAATCCATGGTTGTGAAACAATGATTCTGTTACAACACTCCCCGACGTTTCCGCCACGTTTTTGTTGTTTTACGTGGTCGGGGTGTGACAGAAAAGTTGGTATCAGAGCCAATGGTTATAGGGAATTAGGTTATTAGTAATGCTTTAACCTAGACTATAACCTTCCTAGGACCCTAACGCGAGTTTACTTGCGTTTAGTCATAAAACAATACCGTCGCCTATCTTTAGGCAGCAACCACAATAAGAACACAAAATTCGAATCTGCTTTGAAAACTAATCATCAGTTCCAGGATGATTTATTATATGGTTTCGAACCTTCAAAGTTTTCAAATTCTCGTCAAAGTTTAGGGCTACATAATGTGAACACGTGCAAACTGGAAGGGTGGGTGCCTGTACCCTGAGCTTTCTGTCTAAGGCTAGAGTGTTCGTACAAATCCGCAATATCGGACCAGTCACTCTTACCTGGGAACTCTTGGGGTGAGTGTCCACTTATAGGCGAGCATGTCTTTGCGATACATTATGAGGACCTATTTGCTTTGATTCAACCTTTGTGTGTCGTTTGTTTGCTTCGTGGTTCAAACAAATGACCATCACCCATGATTTTGGTCGGTAATTGTAACATCCTATTCTTACCCAATGCCATTTCATTTGTTTTCTCTCTTGTTTCCCCTTTTTAGAATGCCTCGACGACGCGAAAATCAGGTACCTATTGAAGAACTGGCAGCTGTCATTACGCAAAAAATGATTTCTGCAATCCCGAACATCGTTGCTCATTGTAACCAAGCTCTCAACAACAATAATGCCCCCTGCAACTTCAAAACGTTCAACTCGGCTAAGCCATCAAAGTTTTCTGGGTCTCAAGGAGCGACTGCACTTCTGCAATGGTTCGAGAGTCTAGAGAGCACCTTCAGACATGTTCAATGCCTAAATGAGCGAAAGGTAGAATTCGCATCTAGTGTCTTTGAGAAACGAGCTTTGACATGGTGGAATGGTGTGATGAGAGATAGGGGTGCCGATGTGGCAATGGCTCAAATGTGGGAAGAGCTTCGAGCTCTGATGATGAAGGAATTCTGTCCTCGTCACGAGACCAGGGCCTTGGAAAGGGAATTCAACGATCTTAAGCAAGATAGTGGTGAGCATCGAGCCTACACGGATCGTTATTAGGAGTTAAGTCTGTTATGCCCGAATATGGTCACGCCTTTGGATAAGGCAATCGAAAAGTACATTGATGGCCTCCCTAACCCAGTATAAGACATTGTGACTGGTAGTAACCCCACTACGGTTAGGCAGGCCATTGAGCTATCTGCTACCTTGACTGAATCTCAAATCAGGAAAGGTAAACTTTTCCGAAAAGGTGATAAGAAACCAATCGAGGAATCGAAACCTAAAGATGAACAGACTGAATCCTCCAAGAAGTCAATGAAGCGAAAAGCTTCCCAGAACTTCGCCGTGGTTGCTCACAATGATCAAGCTGCCCCCAACCAACCAGCTCAACCCCCTGCTAGGAAGCCATAAAACTGAACTGCACCCTTGTGCAGCCAATGTAACCTTCATCATCATGCTAGTGTGAAGTGCCGCAAATGCCAAATTTGTGGACTTATAGGTCATACAGTAAGAGTTTGCCGAGCTGTAGTTGCACCAAATCAAGCTGACAACAATCCTGCTCAAGCTCGTTTTCCACCAGGTTCTTGCTACAACTGTGGTGAGATGGGTCATTTCCGAAGAAATTGCCCAAAGCTTGCTAATGCAAATCCAACATAGGGATGAGCATCTGACCGACTAGAAGACAACACCGTTTAGAAATAATCACGTCTTATGTATTATTTTCTTTTGTTGTCAAGGTCCATGAAACAGTTGTTATCGTTGTTTATAAATAAATCTTTTATTTACATTGCAATATATTTGTGGTTGCATGTATAAACAACATATCCCCTACAATACCGACAATCAGGGAATCGTATTCCTTGAAGAACAGACTACCCCCAAATTCTTCCATTTTACGATCTATTGCGTTTTCCATGAAAATCCTAAGTACCCGTTTCTTCCAAATAAACGAAGTACAAGGCGCAAGTTACAACTCTGGACGAATACCCAAAGTACCACTATAAATCCTTAATAGGGTACCTAAGGGTATTTCCGTAAATCCTAAAATTGTTGTGTGCCTTAATTCGAATATTACTTTTCTTTAAAAACAAAATCGAATTTTCGGAAGATCATCCTATCTTCATAGATAGATTCTTGAAAATAATTAAAGTGCCAAATGAAATCCACGGATTGGATTCCTGGTGTGCTTTAAATATCCGTGTCCAAAGATAACAAATTAAAGGTCAAATTAAACAAATATGTGATTATGTGCATATGTGTTCCCTTTTATGTTTTTGTGTGATCCAAGTTTTTGTTATCCAAATCCTCGTAGAATCTTCCATATCTTCGTATAAGGGATTCATAGTAGGATATCCAAAGGTACTACCTTAAATCCTTAATGGGCTTCTACGTAATAGTAAAGACCCTTGGATTATAATGTACTATTCCATAATTAGACCCCTTGAGTGGTCTAGTTAAACAGATTGATCCAAAAATATGGTTAGGAATATCACGTGATGATATAGCTGAAAAGACTTCTTGGTGGTCTAATTAAAGAGATCATTTGTCGATCTAATTAAAAGGACCCTATGATAGTCTAGTCACACTCATCACAGGTTTGATTTTCTTCCCCTTCACATTACAAAACAAACTGTGCGGACTGTGTAAGGAATTACGTAATTATGGAATTCAGTGCACAGAAACCACAGCAAGTTTTGTCATGTGTCTTGAGTTGACTCAGTTCATTTCCGTTTCTGAAGAATACCCATTGAGGAAAATGACTTATTCCGTTCATTTTCGTTTCTGAAGAATATCCATCGAGGGAAATGAATATTCTTGATTTTTCCTTCATTTCCGTTTCTGAAGAATACCCATTGAGGAAAATGACCCATTCCGTTCATTTTCGTTTCTGAAGAATATCCATCGAGGGAAATGAATATTCTTGATTTTTCCTTCATTTTCGTTTCTGAAGAATACCCATTGAGGAAAATGACTCATTCCGTTCATTTTCGTTTCTGAAGAATATCCATCGAGGGAAATGAATATTCTTGATTTTTCCTTCATTTCCGTTTCTGAAGAATACCCATTGAGGAAAATGACTCATTCCGTTCATTTTCGTTTCTGAAGAATATCCATCGAGGGAAATGAATATTCTTGATTATTCGTTCATTTTCGTTTCTGAAGAATACCCATTGAGGAAAATGACTCATTCAGTTCATTTACGTTTCTAAAGAATATCCATCGAGGGAAATGAATATTCTTGATTATTCGTTTCTGAAGAATACCCATTGAGGAAAATGACTCATTCCGTTCATTTTCGTTTCTGAAGAATATCCATCGAGGGAAATGAATATTCTTGATTATTCCTTCATTTTCGTTTTTGAAGAATACCCATTGAGGAAAATGACTCATTCCGTTCATTTTCATTTCTGAAGAATATCCATCAAGGGAAATGAATATCCTTGATTTTTCCTTCATTTTCATTTTTAAAGATTGTCCGTTGAGAGAAATGACAATTTGATGGGTTATTCTACGTAAATAGATAAACACCCTAGATTCCATGCAAAGCAATTATTTAACACAGCGTCACAGACAGACTCCTACGAATAAATTTCAGGACGAAATTTTCTAAAGTAAGGGAGACTGTGACACCTGTGCCTCTGCAACCATCAAAAAAATATCAAACCAATGAATATTGTATTTCATACTTGGGATTTGTATAAATATGTGTATCTTTTGCACATATCAATTCTTGTTCGATTTCAAGCTTTAAATCGCTTTCTGGAAGGTTATACGCGCACTTATGTGTAAATATAACCAGTTTAAAGCAACGAACACTCCAGAATAGTGAAATAGGCTTAACATACATTAAATAAACTTTACATAACTTAGAGATAAGTTTTGGAGGGTTTGGTGTGGCGAAATCAAGTTTATTCGCTTACAGGGACTAATTTTAACAAATTGCGAAAGTATGCCGATTTGTACTGTAACGAACATTCCGGAACATGACCATAAGTTAAGAATACCCTAAATATCCTTTACATAGCTTAGAAATAGTCTTTGAGGGGTTCGGTGTGCTAAAATAAACTTTTTGGTCATTCAGGGACTAAAAGCGTCAAAAAGTGCATAAGTTTGCATTTTCGCGCATATCTTACGTTCTGAATACATCCGGACATCAAAAACTTTATGTAATCATTAAAATATTTTAATTATAGTGATTGGCATGATAAAATTCCATTCGTCGCGTAATTTGGATCGTTTTTCGCATTCGTTCGTGTTTCGTCGTAATTAACCGAACAACGCAACCGTACGACCAAACGAACCGACATCCTAGATATTTTTGAGCATGTTTCATGTTTCCTATACTTTAACTTCATTTTAGAGCCTTGAAATGGGATTAACGGGGCTTAAACGTGTTAAAAATGCATCAAAAACCATGTTTTGCACATTCAGGGACCAAAATTGACAATATGCCATAGTTATCTTAGGAAGGGACCAAAACGAAAAATCTAAATTCCAGCTTGTTCCAGCTATTCCCCTCATTTTCACATGGTTTTAATGAAATTAGGGGCTCCCATGGTTTCACAAAACCATGGGCACATGTGTACGGATGAGATCGAAGCTCGTTTTACGATGAATGATCTTAACGGCTGTGCAAAAACTATAAATACCCCATCCATCTCATTGTTGCAACTCACATTTGATCTGATATTTCTCTAAGTTGAGGTGCTTTCACTTCATACCTGAGAATAATCAGGTCAAACTTCCGTTCTTGGACCTTTTGTAAGTCCTCATTCGTTCTTTTTCGCGTGAAAGTCAAACTGTGTTTGACTTTCTGCTTTGACCAGTTTATGGTCAACATGAAGTTCGCTTGAACTTCATAACATGAGCGTAATCATGATGGTTTTAGTCTCTTGTGACTATACCTACTGATTACCACGTTATCTAGGCATAGTGGGGAGTCGTAGTTTCGGCCAAAATGCGTATTCTTGCGTATTTTGTAACCAAACTACTTTTAGGTATCAAAACCGTTTTTTTGATACCAAATCTATTTTCAAACCTCGTTAAGCATGTTTTAACATGTTTAGCTCGTCACTTTAGGTTTAGTGCTTATGTAGGGTCGTAAGGTAAGCGGTCTAAACAACCGCTTATACTTTCGAACCTGACCCGTTTGGTCGATCTTTAGGATTCGACCAAACACATTAGGTGACCATAGTTGCGTAGGGAATAACCTTCTGAGGTTATACCTTATGGTCACGTCGTTTAAGTAGTTGTATGATAGGTAGTTTATATGCCTTAGGTAAATGACCAAAATGCCCTTTTTACGCCAAAATTCATTTTAAGCATATGTAACATAATTTTTGATATCTAAACTGATTTGGCAACAATATTAGACATGTTAAGGCATATTTTACTTATCATAGGACTAGTTAGGCGGTCCGAACGCGTTTTACGCGAACGACGCGTTAAAGTGGCGTAAGCTACCTTAACGAGTCGTAATGGGTCGTAAGCACTTAGGTTAGGTTTCGTTTTAGAATGTAGGCTTTGTTAAACCATATTACATGAGTCCCTACACTCATTTGGTTTACGAAACCTCATTTTATCCGATCCTCCGATTTAGGTTCGTTTATTTACATAGTTACCTATATTAGGTGCCGTTTGATTCCGTGATCCCTCTAACTTTGCTTGGTTGTTATTCAAGACTTCTAAGCATCCTCAAGTGAGTACATAGACCCCTCTTTTACTGTTTTCCAAACCTTTTGGGGTGAAACACATGTGCCTACTTGTTATTTTCATGCTTTCCATGTTTTCATATCATATACTTGCTATGTTCATTAGTACACTATTAGTACATGATTTCATTATGTCTTGCTATGTATGTTCACTTAAAACGCTAGCACAATTGTTTTACGTTTTGAACCATTTGAAATCAATGGATGTATGTGAACCATTTGAAATCATTGGATGTATGTGAACCATTTGTAACCATTTGATGTATGTGAACCATTTGAAATCATTGGATTTATGTGAACCGTTTGTAACCATTTGATTTATGTGAACCATTTGTAACTGTTTGAGCCATTGGATTAGGGAATTGATTAGGTAACGGAGCGGGTGTAATGTGTTAAAAGCATGGTGGATACGCCGCTGGTACTTCCTATATATAAGTGCTTTTAACACATTATATATCGTTGCGTTATCTAGATCACTTGGGTAAACGATTTCGAAACAATGTCACACAAGGACGTTTTCTGAATAATATAAACCATACGAGTTTTATTAACGAGTTTTTATGAGATATTTTACAATTTAATTTAATAAAACAAATGTTTTGGAGTTAAGAATCATGGCTACGAGATTTTGCAAATTATAACCAACTTGATTTGAGTTGGTTAATTATGTCGCAATATTATACTTTTCAAAACAAGGTTTTTAAATAAGTATTGCAACATGTAAAACGAGCCATGAAACTGGCACTCATATAAAACCTATGTACTCACCGGCATTTTTATGCTGGCGTATTTTCACATGTGTTTCAGGTACCATAGTCGATGATGTTTGATGATGATATCTGTGCACGCTCACATAGGAATGGACGAGGCCTTAGTGACTTAATAACAATGAAAGTCTATTTGTTCATGTTTTGTTTCTAATTCCAATGTAAAGTAATACATTTAAATTCAATAAAACGAAATTGTTTAAATCCATGGTTGTGAAACAATGATTCTGTTACAACACTCCCCGACGTTTCCGCCACGTTTTGTTGTTTTACGTGGTCGGGGTGTGACACCCCAGTGCTGTCAAAATTCAGAGGCTTGCAGTCAAGGAACTACTTGTAGGTACAGCCTGTACAAGCAACATCATTCACAGAAAGCATTAGCAAACGCACATGGAATATCCAAATGTAACGTAATGTGTCTTTAGTGACTTAAACATTACCATGAGGTGGGTTATTTCCTGAGGTACCTCCGCTGTGTTCAGAGCGCAAGGCCTCGTGCTGTGCTATCGCTTGTGAAATCCATTCTTGTAGTTCCGCCTCTGTCGTTGGCAACTGATTGTTTCTTCGAGGAGGCATCTTCTAGAAGAAGATTTTATAGGTCAGGTCTTATGTATATAAGCATGTAGTACGTGTACGTAATAGCATTTATCAACGCAAGTAAGCATATAACATCACATTCATATTACCAACCTATAATTCAACAATGTATATAATGAGAATATTGCGATTGAGCTTTCATAAATTATCGACCACAAATACAGTTACATGTTCTGCAGGGTCTCACCACCCTTGTCCAAAATGTCTATCAGTCTACAACAGTCATATACTCAAAAAGTGGTCTCCAAAAGGCTTTGCAGGCTAGGCTCAATATCGATACTCTCATCAAAAGCAGGCTACCTGCATAAAACCAAAAACCGGCTATGCTGATGGCGGTGGAGGAGGGGGTGGTGGAACGAAAAGCAAGCTACGCACATGCGCTAGCTATTCCTCAAGATCGTAAACGTGTCATAACAGATAGCTGATCTGCTGCTCCATGGTGAGAAATCGAACATCAAAGTTTGGATAAGGAAAAATAGGAGCAGGTGGAGTCGCAAAAGGTGACGGACATGAACAAGGTGGAGGACGTGGAGTCCTCTCAAGCTCCATGACTCTATGACACAAGACCTCCTGCTGAAGCTGCAAAGACAGGAGTAACTCATCCCTTGTGTAACCAATAAAGTGGGAGGGATGGTAGGGATCAGAAACTGGCATAGTGTTCAGCGGAAACCATATGAGTGGCTCGCCTGCCGGTGCAGAAGTAAAATGAGCAGTAGGTGCATACTGAGACATGTGAGAAAAAGCTGCTGACACGTGTGGAACCTGGCTAGGCTGCTGACTAGACGGACCTTCCCATGGACGGGGTGCGAGATTGTCCTGCAAGAAGGTGATAGGCAGGCCAGTGCGGTGTACATCGGACACAATCGGGTGAAAAGGGGCAACATCGACAGGTGCATGTGTATGAGGGGGAGTAACAGGCTCAACAAAAGGGGGCATATCATCATCATCCTCTATCCACCCATTGCTGGTGAAGGCGTATCGGGGATCTATCTGATCGGCAAAAACAGCAGGGTCAGCGGGTGCAGGTATCGAATCTGGTACAAGTGGTGCAACAACAGGTATGCCAAATGGTACGGGATCATGACCAGGTAAAGGCTCAGGTGCAGGTATAGGCACATGAGCAGGTATAGGCACAGGAGCAGGTACCAGCTCAGGATCAGCGGGTGCATCAACAGGCTGATCGTTAGGGGCAATGTCTAGCTCAAGGTCAAGATCAAAGTCGTGTGGGGGAGCAGGTGCGACAGACAGGGTCGTGTCAGTGTCAGAATCAGTGGGGTAATGTTGCAATCCCAATGCATGCAAAGTGGAGGATGACACAGACTCGAAAGAATCTGGAACAGAATGGTCAGAGGAAACCTCAATAATAGGAATCTCAACAAATGGAACAACAATGACATCCTCAGCTGGAACTCCATCACCCTGGGGTAGCATCAGGGGGACCATCAATAAAAAGATCGACATCATCATCAGACAAGTCATCAAAAGGCAAATCCTCGAGAGGAAAAGCAGCAAGAGGCAAAGGGGCGAGGATCGGAACCACGACATGCTCACCATCGGGATGTCCGAGGATGAGATGGTCCTGGTCAGGAATAGGAATAAGAAAGGGATCCTTGTCGGGTAAACCATCAGCATGCGGTACATCGTCGCCAAAATCGGGTAGTGCAAAAAGCTGGAAATCGTCATCGTCATCTGACATCATATCCGGGTCACTCTTAGTGTCAGAGGTAAAAATATCTGGCTCTGGGACGATCTTGTCATCCAAAACAATGGCCATGGGGTTGACAGTATCAGACAGTCCACTCTCAGATGAAGACATAATGTCTGTAACAAAACAATCGCAACATATGCACATTTATTAACAATCATCAATAAGCATGTAATCAATAACAATGTATGCACGTATCCATCCTAGTCTTCCTAGACTATCCCACCCAGCCTCTCAGACTGAACTACCTAGTCTCTCAGACTAAACTTCCCAGTTTCTTAAACTGACTACCCAGTCTCTCAGACTGAACCACCCAGTCTCTCAGACTGAACCATAAACATAACCTTGAAATTTGTTTCATGTCTTTTGTTTGTAAAAAAAATTGTCTTCCTGGATCTGGGCGTTGTATGCAATGAAAGTATGTTGTGAAAAGATTTTCGTGAGAGCCCTAATGATTGTAGTCTAGACTCGAGAAGGAATCCTAGTTCGCTACAATCGAAGCTCTGATACCAAGCTGTCACACCTTGACTTTTGCTGAAGCGTGATTGTCACACCCCGACCACGTAGAACATACAAAACGTGGCGGAAACGTCGGGGAGTGTTGTAACATAATTAATTGTTTCACAACCATGGCACACAAAGTTATAATTTATTTATCAAACAAGAGTGTTACATTGTCTCAAACAGGAAATAAAGAGTTCAGAACATAATTAAACTAGTTCTATCTTTATTTTTAGTCTCTAAGGCACAGGTCCGCCCTAGTGTCACGATCATCATCCTATGCAAAAGCTCCTGAAAACACATGTGAAAATAGGTACGTCAGCATAAAAATGCATGTGAGATACATAGGTTTTGTGAAAATAGGATTCATGACTTAAGTTTAAGAAAAAGTTGTTTAGTAAAAGTCAGTCATGAACCTTGTAAATTGTTTTGTTTTGTAAGTCATTTAAAAAGCGATAAGATCAAATGATATGTATAAATAAAAGTATAATGTATGGTTAAATGTATAACCTAGTAAAATGAGTTGTATAAAGTAAATTGTTTGTAAACCAAAGTCTTGTGAAAATCGTGTTACTTGTGTAAAATGTATAAGTCCAAATTGAATGATTTAAATAACGCTATGATATATAATATAATACAAACACTTATATATAGGAAGTACCAGCAGTGTATCCACCATGCTTGTATCATATTACTTACATCTCGTTACTTAAGTCACTTAAACAAACCACCAATGTAATAAGTCTATGTTTAAACCAATTGTCAAAGAGTCCTTGTATAAACCATGTCAAATGTTAAGAAGTCCAAAAGTAGTCAAGTAATGTGTAACAAATGTTATGTATTGTAAGTAAAGTATTGTCACATAAACCAAATGTAGAAATGTACAAAACAAAGTATTTTGAATATATCAAAAAGTTATGTTTTGCAAAGTGAATGCATGTTACATTGATACAAACATTTATGTGGTAAGTTAACACATACATTCAAGCCTTGAGACAGTCGGATAACCCTTTCAGTCAAGGTTATCAAACGAAATGTTTTCGGATTCAGTCATTCCTTACATCCAAACAAACCCGAGATGTCAGGAATGGGATTTGTTAAGTCCTATGGTACCACTACTTACTACCGAGTGGCGTAGCTAATGTTAATGAACGTATATAAGTCTCGTTTGTGCAAACCAAATGTTATAGCAATTGTGTACATGTCATATGAAAACAATGTACTAAGTATGCTAAGTTAACATACAAAGCAGAAAAGTCATGTAATTCAATGTGCTAGCATGCTATCAGTCAACATACATAGCAGAAATGTAATGTA